>CAUYQU010086502.1:0-23662 GCA_963574635.1 Cheracebus regulus
AAGTTGTCTCTTCATTCGGGTTGGTTTTGAAGAACATTTTTATTTCTGCCTTCATTTCATTGTTTATCCAGTTGACACTCAGAAGCAAGTTGTTCAGTTTCCAAGTGGTTGTGCGGGTTTGAGTGTGTTTCTTGATCCTGAATTCTAGTCTGATTGCGCTGTGGTCTGATAGATTGTTTATTATAATTTCTGTTCTTTTGCATTTGCTAGGAAGGGATTTGCTTCCAATGATGTGGTCAATTTTAGACTAAGTGTGATGTAGTACTGAGAAAAATGTGTATTCTGTGGATTTGGGGTGGAGCATTATGTATATGTCTATTAGTTCTGCTTGGTCCAGCTCTGCATTCAAGTCCTGGATATCCTTGTGAATTTTCTGTCTCATTGATCTGTCTGATATTGACAGTGGAATGCTGACGTCTCCCACTATTATTGTGTGGGAGTCTAAATCTCATTTTAGGTCGTTAAGAACTTGCTTTACGTATCTGGGTGCTCCTGTGTTGGTGGTGTATATATTTAGGATAGTTAGCTCTTCCTGTAGGATTGATATTTTTACCATTATGTATTGTCCTTTTTGTCTCTTTTGATCTTTGTTGGTTTGAAGTCCATTTTATCAGAGAGTAGGATTGCAGCCCCTGCTTTTTTTTTGTTCTCCATTTGCTTAGTAAATCTTCTTCCATCGCTTTATTTTGAGTCTATGTGTGTCTTTGTAAGTGAGATGGGTTTCCTGAATACAGCACATTGATGGGTTCTGACTTTTCATCCAGTTTGTCAGTCTGTGTCTTTTGATTAGGTCATTTAGGCCGTTTACATTCAATGTTAATATTGTTATGTGTGAATTTGATCCTGCCATTTTGTTACTGGCTGGTTTTCTTTCCCATTAGTTGACTCATTTTCTTCATTGCATTTTTGGTCTTTGCCAACTGGTTTGCTTTTGCAGTGACTTGTACTTGTTCCTTTCCATGATTAGTATTTCTTTCAGGAGCTCTTGTAGGGCAGGTCTGGTGGTGACAAAATCTCTCAATAATAACTTGTCTGTAAAGGATTTTATTTCTCCTCCCACTACAAAGCCTAGTTTGGCTGGATATGAAATTCTGGGTTGAAAGTTCTTTTCTTTAAGGATATTGAATATTGGCCCCCATTCTCTTCTGGCTTGTAGGGTTTCAGTCGAGAGATCTACTCTGAGCCTGATTGGCTTCCCTCTGTGGGTGACCTGACCTTTCTCTCTGGCTGCCCTTAGCATTTTTTTCTTCATTTCAACCCTGGTGAATCTGATGTTTATGTGTCTTTGGGTTGCTCTTCTTGAGGAATATCTTTGTGGAGTTCTTTGTATTCCTTAAATTTGGAATTTGGACTGCCTTGCTAGGCTTAGGAAGTTCTCCTGGATAATACCCTGGAGTGTGTTTTCCAGCTTGGATTCATTCTCCTCATCATATTCAGGTACACTGATTAAGCATAGATTAGGTCTTTTCACATAATCCCATATTTCTTGGAGGCTTTGTTCATTTCTTTTCACTCTTTTTTCTCTTGTCTTGCCTTCTCTTTTTATTTCATTGAATTTATCTTCAATCTCTGATATCTTTTCTTCTGCTCGATCGATTCAGGTATTAAAACTTGTTTTTGCTTCATGTAGTTCTTGTGCTGTGTTTTTCAACTCCATCAAATCATTTATGTTCTTCTATAAGCTGGTTATTCTAGTTAGCATTTCGTGTAACCTTTTTTCAAGGTTTTTGGTTTCTTTGCGTTGAGTTAGATCATGTTCCTTTAGAGCAGAAAAGTTTGTTATTATCCACTTTCTGAAGCCTGTTTCTATCAATGTATTGCACTCCTTGGTCAAGTTGTGTTCCTGTGTTGTTGAAGAGTTGTGATCCCTTGAAGGAGAAGAGGTGTTCTTGTCTTTGATGGTTCCATCTTTTTTGTGCTGTTTTTTCCCCATCTTTGTGGATTTACCTGGCTGTGATGTCAGGGAGCTGCTTGATGAGGTCGCTTGTCTGCCTGTGGAGGCGCTACTGGGTTTCTAGGGACTCCTTCAGGTTACTAGGGAAGCTTCCTGTGTCTTTTTTGTTTATACTGGGATATTAGGCCCACCTCTTCTGCTGACCTGTAGGCACTGCTGGGTTGTCAAGAATGCCATCGCTTTGTTACCTAGGCTTCCTGTGCTTTTTGTTAAAACATGTAGCCCAGTCCCACCTCTCTAGTGGTGGGTTGTGCCTTTCCTCCACTGGGCTGGATCATTCAGGGTTCATCTCAGACTGTGGCACTGGCTGCACAACCCACTAGAGTCAGAGCTTCAGCCCTCTGGGATTTGTGGGGGAGGGTAGGGACACACCCAGCAGCACCCGGCTGTATCCCCCTTTCAGCTTCCTCTCTCTCCAGTCATGGCGTAGAGGTCCACGCAGCTGCTCTCGCTTACAGCTCCCTCTATCTGGGCGGTGGGAGGGGCCAATAGCTCAGTTCACAGGCTCTTATTCAACTCTGTGCTTGTAATTCCTGGCACTTGACTAAGATCTCCCATTCTGTGTATTGCTGAGGCTTTGGGGGAAGCCCTGTATCTGGATGGGAATGCCAGAGGGGGAGCCTCTGACTCGCTGGTCAGATGCACTTTCTGGGTGAAGCAGCACCCCTCCCATTCTTGGTCTGCCCTGAGTGGGCTTTGCTCACCAACAGACCAGACCCATTGAAATGCACCTGGTACCTCAGTTGGAGCTAGGAGATCTCTGGATTTCTGCATCTCTCTCGCTGGGTGTTGTGTGCTGGAGTTGTGTTTAATCAGTCATCTTGGATCTTACCAATCTGCATGTTTTTACATGAGATTGTGCTGAGGTTTTGTGTTCGGCAAAGACCCAAGTAGCAATTTGGAAGGCATGCTGTAGGCATTGTTGCTAATCCTTAAGTATAAAAGTATTTCAATACCTCTGTATAGAACCTTATGAAAGAAAAAACTTAAGCAAGTATCTTTTTCTTAACTTTGCAGGTTGTCAAGACACCATGAAAAAATAAGCACGGGAAATTGATTTTTAAATTATTCTGTAGTACTGAATAATCCATAAAAAAAAAAAAAGCTGCCAACATATGACAGTCTGAAATGCAGTTGGATAATCTTTCCACCTGGGACCACTGCCCAAGCTATTTGGTTGACATTTGTAAGGTCCCCTGTGAAAAACAATAAACAATGTATTCCCTCAGTCTATGCTAGATGCTGGAAGTGCATGCACGTTACCCAACCTAACTGCCTCTTAGCTCCCCAGAGACAAGGCCACTGATACAAAACTGTTTTAAGATGAGGAATGTAGTTTTTTGTTTCTAAAATGGCAGATAAGAGGCATTGCTATCATAACACTTCTACTTGGAAGGGGAAAACAGTTTGTAGAGATTCACTCTATGAACTATTTTCAAGAAGTGACATAGGAACTAAACAGAAAAACCAAGTGAATTAACAGACTCTTTAAAGAAAAGCAGGAATTTGCAGCTACACACTCAGTCAGGCAAAGAGCTATGAGTCCCCAGAGTGTAGGGAGGGGAAGAGACTGCCTTTGGGATAGACACCAATGGAGAGCTTACAAGTCCAGGCCATGAGGAAACATTTACTTCTACTTAATACTGGAATTAACATGGGGGAGGATTGTGAGATATATATGTAAAAGCAGTATCAGAAAGACACTTGTGTACACTCCCAGTGTCCTGCATGGACTGAGGGAGGACATTCCTTATTGTTTATCATAGGGGACCTTGTAGAGATCAGCCAAACAGCTCAAGCTGTGGTCATAGCTTGAAAGACTATACAAACTGGATTTCAAAATTTAGTGACAAGTGGGGATGAACTCCTTTTGCCAGGAACTGGGGTGGGGGTGAGTAAAAAGTGGGCTACAGCTAGGAATGTAGAAGTTAGGCATCTGGCTTTGTAGGCAGATATGGGGGCGGAGAGGCATGGCCTAAACCCCATGGCTGCTTTCTCCACAGGGAAATCTTATGACCTGGGGCAGTTGTGAGTTCTGAATCCATGCTGCCTGGAACTTAGCTCACTGCTGCTAGTGGAACACTGAGGGAGTGGGGTCTGCCTTGGCAAGTTTTGGGGATCTATGTGGGATTTACTGCTGCCTGGTACTCTCCAATTTATGAACAAAGTCTTTTGTGCAGCAGAGGAAACAACATACCTTTCTGGAACATTAACTTAGTGGCTTGAGAACTGCCATTGTCCCTTGACACTTAATGGGACTGCTGCTTGCACTGGACATGTAGAGTCAGAACACAAACCCTCCTGACTCAACCCTCACCTGGCTTTGCCTTGCTACCCACCCTGGTAGCTTAGTACAAAGAATAAAATATTGGGGGGCTATATGACTCTGTCCATTGCCAGAGAAACCAGAGTAACTCCTCAAGCAACATAAGAGAAGCAAAAATATCACTGCTACTACCACAGCTGTTGCTCTTTTGCAAGCACAACCTTCTGGCTGAAGGCCAACCGACACAGTCCATTACACAATGTCCTGGTAGAGTAACACCATTCAGAAAGAAGAAAATGGCTGTGTGACCTCAGCTATCACCAGTACTTTTATTACTCCAGATAACCAGAGGGTCCAGAGTCTGTTCATGTGACCAGTTTTTTTACTACGATAACTTGTATTCAAGAAAGCCAAAACAGTATGGCTATCTATAACCAAGGAATCTCACAGAGTCTACATCTCTCCCCTGACACCTCAATTAGAGCTGATGCTGCCACCCACTGCTAGAAGACATGAGGACAGGTCACCTAGTCAGATCTCTTGCAGGCACTCCCCAGAACTATTCTAGAGTGTGGCAACTTAACTGGGTAGCTAGACCCAGAGGAGCAACAGCACTCACAGTATTCTGGCTCCTAGCAACTCCACTTCTAGGGGAAAGGGGAGTAGACCACATAAAGGGAATACTTCATGGGAAAAAAAATCCAGATGGCAGGCCTGAGCACCACATCTTTCCACTGGTGGCAAGTTTCTTTCAGCAGAGGCAAGGTTGCAGTGCTAGGCTCAGCAGGGAAAGTCTTCAGCTCTAAACCAACAGTTAGCCCTTGTGCATATGAAGTCTCGGATAATGGAATGTCTATTGTCCTTTATCTACCAACAAAGTCACAGTTTAGGCTTCTCTCACAGGAGCTTGGCATGGGTGCAAGTATAGACAGATTTTCTGGAATACAACAGGGTGACTGCATTGCCACAGGAGGAGAACCCTCCAGGTTCAGGCTTCAACAAGAGACAGAGTCACAGTTGCTCTTCACTTGAAACATCAACATTTCTAAAGATGAAAATAGGCGCCTGTTTGATATGAATAGCCAGAGCACTGGGGCAGGAGTGTGTCTGAGAGATGGATAGCTTTCCTGTTTACCTGGCAGAGAAGCTAAGGTGACTTTAATCCAGCCTCCTGATAAGATCTTAATGTGACTCAATGAAAGCTCCTCCAGCCACATCTGTCAAGGCTGGGTGCTCTTCCCATTGAGTATTGTATTCACCCATTTGCTTTATTCCCTATCTAGGGACACCTCCCTACTGGCCTGAAGCCTGAACCATCAAACCAGTAAATAATACACCGTGAAAAATAAATAAATAAATAAATGCACACCATGAGGAAATGAGATAGACTTCAAAAGACCTCTACCATTCCAACCCCATAGGAGACAATGAACTTGCTCACACATCAAGCATCTTGCCACTACAACCAGCATAAGGGAAATTCAACATACAAATATTATCTGTAACCAAGAGATTACAGGGATCTTTGTAAAGAAAGATCTTTGTAGCCAAAAAATTCAGAAATTATCTTTATTTCTGAAAGCACCAAGAATCAAATTAGGCTATACTTAACCATAAGCATTAAAGATACATCTTTAAAGGAAAAAAGTTTTTTTAAAAAAAGTAAAAGAAAACATTTACTAAATAACAATTAGAACTAATATTCTAACCAAATTAGAAGGAACCAAAAATGTAACTCTAGCAACATAATAAAACATGATTCTATAGCATTCTCAAAATATTACACTACCTCTCCAGCAAAGGAACAAAATCAAAATGAAATCTTTAAAATATGAAATAAAGAATTCAGAAGATCTATTATTAAGATACCCAAGAAGATCTGAGAGAAGGTAAAAAACAGCATAAAAAATTAAAAAGCAGAGCAGAAATTAAATAAAAACATTTCTAGAGAGATAGATATCATGAAATAGAATAATTCAGGATGTCTGGAAATGGAAGACACACAAAAAGGGAATTACAAAGTACAGTGAAAAGTTTAACAATGACTAGAACAAGTAGAAAAATACTTTCAGAGACTGAAGACAAGGCTTCTGAATTAACCCAATTGGACAAAAATAAAGAACAGAGAATCAAAAGAAATAAAGTCTTGTAGAAATATAGGGTTATGTAAAATGTCCAAACCTAAGAATAATTAATGTTCCTGAGAGAGAAGAGAAAACAAAAGTCTGGAAAACTTATCTCAGAAAAACTTTCCTGGCTTGGCTGTTTAGATATTTAAATTCAGTAAGCTCAAAAAACTCCTGGAAAACTCTTTGCATAAAGATCTTCAGCAAGGTATGTAGTCATCAGGCTATCTAAAGTCACCACAAATGAAATAATTCTAAGAATAAAAAGACAAAAGCATCAGATAATCTATAAATGAAAACCTACCAGACTAATAGCATACTTCTCAGCAGAATCTTACATGCCAGAAAGGTTTGGGGTCCTATCTCAGCCTCCATAAGCATAACTGTCAGCCAAAAATTTTGTATCCAGCTTAACTAAGTTGCATAAATGAAGTAGAAACAAAGCCATTTTATTACAAGCAAATGCTGAGAAAATATGTCACTACCAAACCAGCACTACAAAAAGAAATGCTAAAAGAAGTTCTAAACTTTGAAACAGAAGTTCAGTATGCACCAACTTAGAACTTCTTAAAAACTTAAGACTCACAGGGCCTATAAAACAATAATTCAATGAAAAAGCAAACTACATAGATAATAATTACAATGATAATAACAATATTATCTCACATCTCAATTGTTGAGATTCACTTGGGGTGGCTGGCAAAATATTAAAGAAATATTTGGAAAAGTTATCAATTAGTCTCAAACCTTTTGGAAGGCCAAAATGTTTTATTGGGACAGGCCATAGGTGACAGGTCCATTAAGTTTGGGAGAATATAGGGACAATAAGAGGCTTTCCCAGTTTAAGTCTGTTTACCCCACATCCCTTTGCCTCTACTCTGTTTACTCAGATTTTGTGTTGGATGACCCTCTCAGTGGGAGATGAATGGGGAGTTACCTGTTAATAGTGTTTACTCTGGGCCTGAAACCTAAGGCTTATCATTTGTAAAAACACTCTTTTAAGCATGTTAATTGCCCACAAGTGTGTTAACTTAGAACCTCTGTTGTAAAATTTGACTGAATACATACAATGTTGGAGAGGGAGTCTTGATCGATTAGCTGCACTTTGCCCTCTGAAAGCAGCTGATGACCATCCCTAGCCCACTTGAATCACTGTAATGGTGTGAGAGTGCATTTATGCATTCGTTGTTGAGTCAGGGTCTGCAGGCCAGACCTCTGCAGATGGTGGTCAATATCTCACTCAATATACTCATTGAATGTAAATGACCTAAATGTTCCACTTAAAATATACAGGAGATAAAACGGATTAAAAAAATCACAAACCAAATATCTTCTGTCTTTAACAGACTCACTTAACATGGAGGGATTCATATGAACTCAAGGTAAAGGGGTTAAAAAATATTCCAAATGAATGGAAACCATAAACAAACAGTAGTAGCTATTATTATATCACACACACCAGACTTCAAAGAAGCAACAGTTTTAAAAAGATGAAGAAGATCATTATATAATGATAATACATCTAATAAAAATATATTAAAATCTTAAATTTATATGCACCTAACACCATAGCTACTAGATTCATAAAAGAGTTACTACTAAACCTAAGGGATGAGATAGACAGTAACACAATAATTGTGGAAGAATTCTGAACACTACTGACAGCACTAGACAGACCATCAAGACAAAAAGTTAACAAAGGAACAACGAACTTAAATGACATGCTGAAACAAATGGACTTAACAGATATTTACATAACATTCTAACCAACAACTGTAGAATATACATTCTTCTCATCAGCACATGGAACATTCTCCAAGACAGACCATATGATAGGCAATAAAACAAGTTTCAGTAAACTTTAAAATGACATGCCAACTGTTCTCACTAATAACTGGAAGTTGAACAATGAGAAGACATGGACACAGGGAGGGGAAAAGAACACACTTGTCGGGGGTGAGAGACAAGGAGAAGAAGGACATTAGGACAAATACCTAATACATGCGGGGTTTAAAACCTACATGACTGGTTGATAGGTGCAGCAAACCACCATGGCACATGTATACCTATACAACAAATCTGTACATTCTGCATATGTATCCTGGAACTTAAAAAAAAAAAATCAAAATCATGTCAAATATCTTCTCAGACCATAGTGAAATCAAGACAGAAATCAACTCTAAAAGTAATGTTTAAAATTATACAAACACATCAGAATTAAATAATCTTCTCCCAAATGATTTCTGAGTTAAAAATAAAATCAAGATATAAATTTTAAAATTTCTTAAATTGAATGATAATAATAGTTCAAGTTTTCAATAATTCTGGGATACAGCAAAAACAGTGTTAAGAGGAAAGTAATAGTACTAAATGCCTACATCATACAGTCTCAAATAACACAAATTGACAACCTAATGTCGCACCTCAAGAAACTTGAGAAAAAAAAGCTAACTAAACCCAAAACAAGCAGAAGAAAATAAATAACAAAAATCAGAGAAGAACTAGATGAAATTAAAACAAAAGAATACAAAAGTTCAATGTGGTAAAAAGCTGGTTACTTGAAAAGATAAACAAAATTGATAGACCTTTAGCTAGATGAACCATGAAAAAAAGAGGATCCAAATAACCTCAATTAGAAATGAAACTGGAGACATTAAAATTGATGCTACACAAATACAAAAGATTACCTTAGACTACTCTGAATACCTTTATGTGCACAAACTAAAAAACTTAGAGAAAATTAGATAAATTCATGAAAAAATGCACCCCTCCTAGATTAAATCAGGAAGAAATAGAAAACCTGAACAACTAACAAGCAGCAATATTGAATTCTTAATTTTAAAATGGCCAACATAATAAAAGCTCAGGACCAGATGGAGTTACAGCTGAATTCTATCAGACATTCAGAGAAAAACTGGTACCAATCCTAGTGAAACCATTTCGAAAGATTGAAACAAAGGGACCTGATATCATTTGGCTGTGTCCCCACTCAAATCTCATCTTGAATTCCCACGTGTTGTGGTAGGGACCCAGTAAGAGGTGACTGAATCATGGGGACAAGTCTTTCCCGTGATTTTCTCATGTTGGTGAGTCTCACGAGATCTGATGGTTTTAAAAAGAAAAGTTGCCCTGAACAAGCTCTCTCTCTTTGCCTGCTGCCATTGATATAAAATGACTTGCTATTTCTTGCCTTCTGCCATGATTGTGAGGCTTGCACTGCCCTGTATAATTGTAAGTCCATTAAATCTCTTTCTTCTGTAAATTGCCCAGTCTCAGGTATGTCTTTATAAGCAGCGTGAAAACAGATTAATACAGTAAATTGGTACCAGTAGAATGAGACATTGCTGAAAATATGGAAGTGATTTTGGAACTGGGTAAGAAGCAGAAGTTGGAAGAGATTGGAGGGCTCAGAAAAATACAGGAAAATGTGAGAAAGTTTGGAACTTTGCACATGTTAAAATAATTTTGACAAAAATGCTGATAGTGATATGAACAATAAGGTCCAGGCTGAGGTGGTTTCAGATGGAGATGAGGAAATTGTTGGGAACTAGAGCAAAGGGGACTCTTGTTATTTTTTAGCAAAAAGACTGGCAGCAGTTTGCCCCTGCCCTAGAGATTTGTGGAATTTTGAACAAGAGAGATGATTTAGGGTATCTGGCAGAAGAAATTTCTAAGCAGCAAAGCATTCAAGATATGACTTTGGTGCTGATAAAGGCATTCAGATTTATGAGGAAAGCAGAGCATAAAAATTCTGAAAATTTGCAGCCTGACAATGCAATAGAAAAGAAAATCCCATTTTCTGAGGAGAAATTCAAGCCTGCTGTATTAATTTGCATATGTAATGAGGAGCCATATGTTAATCTCCAAGACAGTGAGAAAAATGTTTTCAGAGAATATCAAAGGTCTTCAAGGCTGCCCCTCCCATTACAGGCCCTAAAGCCCAGGAGAAAATTATCATTTCATAGGTTGGGCCCAGGGTCCCAGTGCTGTGTACAGCCTACGGACTTGGTGTCCTGTGTTCCAGCCACTCCAGCTGTGGCAAAAAGAGGCCAACATAGAGGTAGACTGTAGCTTCAGAGGGTGCAAGCTTCAAGCTTTGACAGCCTCCATGTGGTGTCAAGCCTGCAGGTACACAGAAGTCATGAATTGAAGTTTGGGAACCTCTGCCTAGATTTCAGAGGATGTATGGAAATGCCTGGAAATCCTAGCAGAACTTTGCTGCAGGGGTGGAGCTTCATAGAAAACCACTGCTAGTGTAGTGTAGAAGGGAGATGAGGAGTTGGATCTCCCACACAGAGTCCCTTCTGTGGCACTGCCGAGTCTAGCTGTGAAAAAAGGACCACTGTCCTTCAGACCCCAGAATGGTAGATCCATTGACAGCTTACATTGTGTGCCTGGAAAAGCCACAGATGCTCAACACCAGCCCAACTGGGAGGGAGGTTGTACCCTGCAAAGCCACAAAGGCAGAACTGCCCAAGACCATGGGAATCCACCTCTTGGATGAGTATGACCCAGATCTGAGACATAGAATCAAAGGAGATAATTTTGGACCTTTTAAGATCTGATTTCCTTGCTGGATTTTGGAGTTGCATGGGCCCTGTAGTCCCCTTGTTTTGGCTGGGAAGGCAAAATTGGTTTTGAAATGTGAGGATGTGAGATTTTAGAGGGGCCAGGGAAGAGTGATGTGGTTTGGCTATGCCCCTACCCAAATCTCATTTTGAATTCCCACATGTTGTGGGAGAGACCCAGTGAAAGGTGACTGAATCATGGGGACAAGTCTTTCCTGTGTTGTTCTTTTTATAGTGAATAAGTCTCACAAGATCTGATGGTTTTAAAAAGAAGAGTTCCCTTGCACAAACTCTCCCTTTTGACTGCTGCCATCCATGTAAGATGTGACTTGCTCCTCTTTGCCTTCCACCATGATTGTGAAGCCTCCCCAGCCACGTGTAACTGTAAGTCAATTAAACCTCTTTGTTTTGTAAATTGCCCAGTCTCAGTTATGTCTTTATCAGCAGTATGACAATGGACTATAACAGAACAATTTCCTAAATTGTCCTAAAAAGCCAGTATCACCCTTATAGCAAAACCAGTAAGCACATGACAAAAAAAGAAAACTACAGACAAATATTCCTGATGAACATAGATGCAAAAATTCTCAACAAAATATGAACTAAACAAATTCAAAAGCACAGCCAAAAGATAATGCACAATGATCAAGTGGGTTTCATCCCAGGTATGCAGGGATAGCTTAACATATATAAGTCAATAAATGTGACACATCATATACAAAGGATTAAAAGCAAAAACCATAGCACCACCTCAGCAGATGCAGCAAAAGCATTTGGTTAGTTGCAGCATCTTAATATAATAAAAAGTCTTAAGAGACTCAGCATTGAAGGGACTTACCTCAAAAGAATAGAAAGCCATATATTGCAAACCCACTGCCAACATCATACTGAATGGGAAAAAGTTTAAAACATTATTCCTGAGAATTGGAATCAGAAAAGGATGCCCACTTTCTCCACATCTACTTAACATAGTTCTGGAAGTTCTAGCCAGAGCAATTAGTCAAGAGAAAGAAATAAAGGGCATCCAAATTGGAAAACAGGAAGACAAACTATCAGTGATTGCAGGTAATATGATTGTATACTTGAAAATTTCTAAAAACTCCTCCAAAACTGTTAGATTTGATAAACAAATTCAATAAAGTCTCAGGTTGCATAATTAATGTATGCAATTCAGTGGCACTTTAATACACCAACAATGATCAAGCTGAGAATCAAATCAAGAACTCAATCCCTTTGACAACAGCTACAAAGAAAAGGCAAAATGCCTAGAACATCCTTAACCAGGGAATTGAAAGATCTCTATAAGTATAACTAAAACACACTGCTCAAATAAGTCATAGATGACACACACAAAAAATATAAAAACATTGTATGCTCATGAATTGGAAGAGTCAATATTATGAATATGACCATACTGCAAAAAGCAATTTAAAATTCAGTGTAATTCCCATCAAAATATCAACATTTTTCACAGAATTAGAAAAACAATCCTAAAAATTTTATGTAATAAAATAAATGTTCAAGTAGCCAAAGAAATCCTAAGCAAAAAGAACAAATCTAGAGGCATTGTATTACCAACATTAAATTATACTATAAGGCTATATTTATCAAAACAGTATGGTACTGGTATAAATGTTGTCACATGGTTCAATGGAACAAAATAGAGAATACAGAAAGAAAGCAAAATACATACAATCAACTGATCTTTGACAAAACATAAAAAAAATAATAATTTTAGGAATAGACACCCTATTTAATAAATGATCCTGGGAAAACTGGCCACCACATGTGAAATAATAAAACTGAATCTCTAGTTCTTACTATATAGAAAAGTTAACTGAGGATGAATCAAATATTTAAATCAAAGACATGAAACTACAAAAATTCTGGATGACAATGTTGTAAAAATTCTTTTAGACATCAATCTTGGAAAACAATTCATGAGAAAGACTCCAAAAGCAAATGTAACAAAAACAAAAATAATTAAATAGTAATAATTAAATAATTAAACTAAACATGCTTCTGCACATAAAAAATAATCAGAGCAGCAACCAACTTAAAGAATTTGAGAAAATATTGGCTACCTATACACCCCAAAATAGGCCTACTGTCAAGAATCTACAGGGAACTGAAACAAATCAGCAAGAAAAAGAAAATAATTCCACTAAAAAATGGGCAAAGGACATGAATAGACGTTTCTCAAAAGAAGATATAGAAATGGCCAACAAACATATGAAATAGTGCTCACCATCACAAATAATCAGGGAAATACAAATTATAATAAAACCACAATGAGATACCACTTTATTCCTGTAAGAATGCCCATTATTAAAAAATCAAAAACCAATAGATGTTGGTGTGAATGTGGGGAAAATGGAACCCTTATATACTGCTAGTGCAAACATAAATTGGTACAACCTCTAAGGAAAACAATATGGTGATTCATTAAAGAGCTAAAAATAGTTGTACCATTCAATCCAGCAATTCCACTTCTGGGTATCTACTTCCAAGGAAAAGAAGTCATTATATAAAAAAGCCACATACACACATATGTTTATAGTGGCACAGTTGACAATTGCAAAATGTAGAACCAAGCTAAGTGCCCATTGACTAATGAATAGCTAAAGAAAATATGGTGTATACATACCATGGAATACTACTCAGTCATAAAAAGAAATGAAATAATGTCTTTTGCAACAACTTGGATGGAGATGGAGGGCATTATTCTAACTAAAGTAACTCAGGAAAGAATTATCAAAAACTGTATGTTCTCACTTAAAAGTGGGAGCTAAGCTATGGATATGCAAAGACAGACAGAGATACAATGGAATTTAAAGACTCGGAAGGGGTAGGGTGGGGTGAGGATGGGAATACAAAACAACATATTAGATACAATGTACACTACTTGAGTGATTGGTGCACTAAAATCTCAGAATTCACCACTATATAATTCATCCATTTAACAAAAAAACACTTTTATCCAAAATCTATTGAAAAGAAAATTTAAAAAATTAAATTGAACTAAATGAGAAATGCTAGCAAATAAATGTTATAATAAGGAAACATTTACCTTTTTTCAACAGTGTTGTATTTTGTATAACTAAAATTTTTGCTAAGGTTTTTTGTTTTGTTTTGTTTTTGTTTTTTTCCGAGTCTTGCTCTTTCACCAGGCTGGAGTAGAGTGGCACAATCTCTGCTCACTGCAACCTCTGTCTACGGGATTCAAGTGATTCCATGTGCCACCATGCCCCTCTAATTTTTTGTATTTTAATAGAGATGGGGTTTCACTATGGCCAGGATGGTCTCAATCTCCTGAACTTATGATCCACCTGCCTCCACCTCCAAAAGTGCTGGGATTACAGGTGTGAGCCATCACGCCCAGCCTGCTAAGGTGTTTTTGAAAAACCTTTATAATAATAGGCTGAACCAAAAACTTCCTGAAGAAATAATGACACTTGGCATTGCGGAAAACAAAACAAAACAAAAACATTTTGACTTACTAGATGTCAGTTTGTTCATTAAAAATAAAAGAGTTAGATTCAGGACAGGAGTCAAGATGGCCAAATAGACACAACTCCAGTGCACAACACCCAGTGAGAGAGATACAGAAATCCAGAGATCTCCTAGCTCCAACCGAGGTACCAGGTGCATTTCAGTGTGTCTGATCCAATGGTGAGCAAAGCCCAGACAGGGCAGACTGAGGTGAGGAGGCCTGCCACTTCACCCAGAAATTGCATCTGACCAGTGAGTCAGAGGCTCCCCTTCTGACACTCCAGTCCAGATACAGTGCTTCCCCCAGAGCCTCAGCAATACACAGAACAAGGGATCTTTGCCAGTCAAGTGCTGGGAATTGCAAGTGCAGAGTTGAATAATAATCCAGGATGGCGTGCTGGATTGGCACACAGATCTAAGCAAACGCATAAGCCCATAAGCTAGCCTGGAGAGCCTGCGGATCAAGCTGTAACCCCCTCCCTATGCCTGAAGAAACAGGGACCTGAAGGCAGGAGGACAGACTGAGCAGCTGGGCGGGCCCCTCCCACATAACTGGAGAGAGGGAGCTGAAAACTGGGAGAGAGGCAGTGTGGCTAGGCAGGTCCCTACCCTCCCTCACAAACCCCAGAGGGCTGAAGAACTAACTCTAGCAGGTTGTGCAGCCAGTGTCACAGTCTGAGCTGAAACCTGAATGATCCAGCCCTGTGGAGGAAGGACATAGCCCACCATTAAAGGGGTGGGACTAGGCCTCAGGTTTTAACAAAAAACACAGGAAGCCTACATAGCAATGGGATGGCATTCTTGACCACCCAGCAGAACCTCCAGGTCAGCAGAAGAGGTGGGCCTAAACTCCCAGTATAAACAAAAAAGACACAGGAAGCTTACCTAGCAACATGAAGGAATCCATAGAAACCAAGCAGTGCCTTGAAAGGCAGACAAGTGACTTCATCAAGCAGCTCCCTGAGACCACAGCTAGGAACATCCATGAAGATGGGGAAAAAACAGTGCAAAAAAGATGAAATCATCAAAGACCAGAACACGTCTTCTCCTTCAAGGGATCACAACTCCTCAACACCATGGGGATATGACATGACCAAGAAAGAGTGTGACAAATTGACAGAAACAGGCTTCAGAAAGTGGGTAATAATAAACTTTTCTGAGCTAAAAGAGCACGTTCTAATTCAATACAAAGAAACTCAAAACTTGAAGGAAAGTTAGATGAAATGCTAACTAGAATAATCAGCTTAGAGAAGAACATAAATGACTTGATAGAGTTGAAAACACAACACAAGAACTATGTGAAGCAAACACAACTTTTAATAGCCAAATTGATCAAGCAGAAGAAAGGATAACAGAGATTGAAGATCAACTCAATGAAATAAAAAGTGAAGGCTAGACAAGAGAAAAAAGAGTGAACAGAAATGAACAAACCCTCCAAGACATATGGGGTTATGTGAAAAGACCTAATCTATGCTTGATTGGTGCACCTGAATATGATAGGGAGAATGAATCCAAGCTGGAAAACATGCTCCAGGATATTATCCAGGAGAACTTCCCAAGCCTATCAAGGCAGTCCAACATTCAAATCCAAGAAATACAGAGAATTCCACAAAGATATTCCTCAAGAAGAGCAACCCCAAGGAGCATAATCATCAGATTCACGAGGATTGAAATGAAGGAAAAAATACTAAGAGGAGACAGAGAGAAAGCTCAGGTCACCCACAGAGGGAAGCCAATCAGGCTCACAGAGGATCTCTCAACAGAAACTCTACAAACCAGAAAAGAGTGGGGGCCAGTATTCAATATCCTTAAAGAAAGTAACTTTCAACCCAGAATTTCGTGTCCAGCCAAACTCCTTCATAAGTGAAGGAGAAATAAAACCCTTTACAGACAAGCAATTACTAAGAGATTTTGTCACCACCAGACCTGCCCTACAAGAGCTCCTGAAAGAAACACTAAGCATGGAAAGGAACAAGTACCAGCCACTGCAAAAGCACATGAAATGGCAAAGACCAAAAGTGCAATGAATAAAATGAGTCAGCTAACAGGCAAGAAAACCAGCCAGTAACAAAATGGCAGGATCGAATTCAAATATAACAATATTAACACTGAATGTAAATGGCCTAAATGCCCCAATCAAAAGACACAGACTGCCAAACTGGATAAAAAGTCAGAACCCATTGGTGTGCTGTATTCAGGAAACCCATCTCACATACAAAGACACACATAGACTCAAAATAAAGCGATGGAAAAAGATTTACCAAGCAAATGGAGAACAAAAAAAGCAGGGGTTGCAATCCTAGTCTCTGATAAAACGGGTTTCAAACCAACAAAAATCAAAAGAGACAAAGAAGGGCATTAGATAACGGTAAAAGGATCAATCCAACAAGAAGAGCTAACTATCCAAAATATATACGCATCCAACACAGGAACACCCAAATACATAAAGCAAGTTTTTAATGACCTAAAACGAGATTTAGACTCCAACACAATAATAGTGGGAGACTTCAACACTCCACTGTGAAAATTAGACAGATCAATGAGACAGAAAACTAACAAGGATATCCGGGACTTGAAAGCAGAGCTGGACAAAGACATATACAGAATGCTCCACCCCAAATCCACAGAATATACATTTTTCTCAGCACCACATCGCACTTACTCCAACATTGACCACATCATAGGAAGCAAATCACTCCCCAGCAAATGCAAAAGAATGGATACCATAACAAACAGTCTATCAGACCACAACACAATCAGATTAGAATTCAGAATTAAGAAACACACTCAAATCCAGAGAAATGATTGCAAACTGAACAACATGCTTCTGAGTGTTGATTAGATAAACAATGAAGTGAAGGCAGAAATAAAGATATTCTTCTAAACCAATCAGAATGAAGACACAATCTACCAGAATCCCTGGGACACCTTTAAAGCAGTGTCGAGAAGGAAACTTATAGCAATAAATGCCCACATAGGAAACAAGGAAAGCTCTAAAATTGACACCCTATCATCAAAATTTAAAGAGCTAGAGGAGGAGGAAGATAAAAAAAAAACTCGAAAGCTAGCAGAAGACAAGAAATAACTAAGATCAGAGTCAAACGGAAGGACATAGAGACATAAAAATCCCTTTAAAAAATCAACAAATCCAGGAGATATTTTTTTGAAAAGATCAACAAAATAGACAGACCGCTAGCCAGACTAATAAAAAAGAAAAGAGAGAAGAATCAAATAGATGCAAAAAAAAATAAAGGGGATATCACCACTGATCCCACAGAAATACAAACTATCATCAGAGATTACTATAAACAGCTCTATGTACATAAACCAGTAAACCAGGAAGAAATGGATAAATTCCTAGACACTTGAACTCTACCAAGACTAAACCAGAAAGAGGTTGAAACCTGAATAGACAAATAAAAAGGGCTGAAGTTGAGGCAGCAGTCAATACCCTACCAACCAAAAAAAGTCCAGGTCCGGATGGGTTCACAGTGAAATTCTACCAGACATACAAAGAGGAGCTGTTTCCATTCCTTCTGAAACTATTCTGAACAATGCAAAAAGAGGGCATCCTCCCTAACTCTTTTTATGAGACCAACATCATCCTGACACCAAAACCAGGCAGAGACGCAAGTAAAAAAGAAAACTTCAGGTCAATATCCATGATGAACATCGAAGTGAAAATCTTCAGTAAAATACTGGCAAACTGAATGCAAAGGCACATCAAAAAGTTTATTCATCATGATCAAGTAGACTTCACCCCAGGGATGCAGGGCTGATTCAACATATGCAAGTCCATAAATGTAATTCACCACATAAACAGAAGCAAAGACAAAAACCACATGATTATCTTAATAGATGCAGAGAAGGCCGTCAACAAAATCCAACAGCGCTTTATGCTAAAAACTCAATAAACTAGGTATCGATGGAACTTATCATAAAATGATAAAAACTATATATGACAAACCTACAGCCAATATCATACTGAATGGGCAAAAGCTGGAAGAATTCCCTTTGAAATCAGGCACTAGACAAGGATGCCCTCTCTCACCACTCCTATACAATATAGTATTGGAAGTTCTAGCCAGAGAAATCAGGCAAGAAAAAAAAAAGGGTATTCAATTAGGAAAGGAGGAGGTCAAACTGTCTCTATTTGCAGATGACATGATTGTGTATTTAGAAGACCCCATCTTCTCAGACCCAAATCTTCTCAAATTGATAAACAACTTTAGCAAAGTCTCAGGATAAAAAATCAATGTGCAGAAATCACAAGCACTCCTATATACCAATAACAGACAAACAGAGAATGAAATCAAGAGCAAACTCCCATTCACAATTGCTACAAAGAGAATAAAATACCTAGGAATACAACTAACAAAGGATGTAAAGGACCTCTTCAATGAGAACTATAAACCACTGCTCAACAAAATAAGAGAGGACACAAACAGATGGAAAAACATTACATGTTCATGGTCAGGAAGAATCAGCATAGTGAAAATGGCCATACTGCCCAAAGTAATTTATAGATTCAACACTATTCTCATCAAGCTACCAATGACCTTCTTCACAGAACTGGAAAAAAACACTTTAAACTTCATATGCAATCAAAAGAGAGCCTGCATAACCAAGACAATCCTAAGCAAAAAGAACAAAGCTGGAGGCATCACACTGCTGGAATTCAAACTATACCACAAGGCTACAATAATCAAAACAGTATGGTACTGGTACCAAAACAGAGACATAGATCAATGGAACAGAACAGAGGCCTCAGAAGCACTATCACACATATACAACCATCTGATCTTTGAAAAAATTGACAAAAGTAAGCAATGGGGAAAGAACTCCATGTTTAATAAATTGTATTGGGAAAACTTGCTAGCAATTGTGCAGAAAGAAGAAACTGGACCCCTTCCTGACACCTTACACTAAAATTAACTCCAGATGGTTTAAAGATTTAAACACAAAAACCTAACATGATAAAAGCACTAGAAGAAAACATAGGCAAAACCATCCACAACATAGGCATAAGCAAGGACTTCATGACTAAAACACCAAAAGCAATGGCAACAAAAGCCAAGATAGACAAATGGGATCTAATTAAAGTTCAGAGCTTCTGTACAACAAAGGAAACCATCATTAGAGTGAACTGGCAATCAACAGAATGGGAAAAAATTTTTGCAGCCTACCCATCTGACAAAGGGCTAATATCCAGAATCTACAAAGAACGAAAACAGATATACAAAAAAAAAACAAATAACCCCACTCAAAAGTGGGTGAAGGATATGAACAGATACTTCTCAAAGAAGACATATATGAGGCCAACAAACATGAAAAAATGCTCATCATCACTGGTCATTAGAGAAATGCAAGTCAAAACCACATTGAGATACCATCTCATGCCAGTTAGAATGGTGATCATTAAAAAATCTGGAGACAACAGATGCTGGAGAGGATGTGGAGAAATAGGAACACTCTTACACAGTTGGTGGGAATGTAAATTAGTTCAACCATTGTGGAAGACAGTGTGGTGATTTCTCAAGGATCTAGGAATAGAAATTCCATTTGACCCAGCAATCTCATTACTGAGCATGTACCCAAAGAACTATAAATCATTCCACTATAAAGACACATGCCCATGTATGTTCGTTACAGCCCTGTTTACAATTGCAAAAACCTGGAACCAACCCAAATGCCCTTCAATGATAGACTGGAAAAAGAAAATGTGGCACATATACACCGTGGATTACTACTCAGCCATAAAAAACGATGAGTTCATGTCTTTGTAGTGACTTAGATGAGTCTGGAAACCATCATTCTCAGCAAACTGACACAAGAACAGAAAGCCAAACACCGCATGTTCTCACTCATGGTGGGTGTTGAACAATAAGAACATGTGGACTTGAGGAGAGGAGCATCAAACACTGGGGGCAGTTGGGGGTCTAGGGGAGGGACAGCAGGGGGTTGGCAGGGTGGGGAGAGATAACATGGGGAGAAATGCCAGATATAGTTTGCACCTATGCAACAACCCTGCATGACCTGCACATGTACCCCAGAACCTAAAGTGAAATAAAATTAAAAAAAAAAAAAAGAAAATTAAAGAGTTAGATATAATGTTGTGTACTAGGAAGTGGTATAACTTTCAAATCAGAGAGTTGAAGCTCCAAACCCCAGCTCTAAAAGCCTGGAAAATACTCAGAAAATTAATTAAAATAATTAATTATAATGCATATGTTTTACTTTCATAGAAAGAAATACTTGGAAGCCTTTTAAAAGAATAATGCATGCATGTAGATAGTTATAAAGATTTTGCTATAAAATTTTTCCTCAAATATAATGTCAACTGAATAAAGTGAGTTGGTAAAAAGTAAAAAGCAATTTTTATTTTATTATCCTTAGCACACTAGCACAGGAATGGAAAACCAAATACCGCATGTTCTCTTGTAAGTGGGAACTAAATGATGATAATACATGGGCACATGGAGGGGAACAACAGACACTGGAGCCTTTCAGAGGGTGTAGGGTGGAAGGAGGGAGAGGATCATGACAAATAACTAGGTTTAATACCTGAGTAACGAAATGTGTACAGATGAAATCTGTACACAAACTCCCGTGACACAGTTTACCTATATAACAAATCTACATTTTTAGCCCTCAACTCAAAATAAATGTTAATAAAAGAAAAAAAGTATACGTAGGTATAGAGTGTTTCTGAAATTATATATACAAATATCAATGAAGATTTCTTCTGGGTAAAGGAAATTAGGTTATGAGGTGCTATGGCCACTCTCTTTGTGTGATACTACATTTTATACATTTCAAATAGTTTGTTGTTTACATGCATTATGGTTTAAGGTTTTTTTTTTTTTTTTGTAATTCCAGCCATTCTATTTACTATGCAATTTTATGTGAGTATATGCATCTCTATGGCTTTTTGTTCCCTACCCTATAAATTGAAAAAAAAAAAACACATGTATTATACTGAATAGCTGCAATAATTAGTTACTGTGTAAAAACAAATACCCTGTTCATAGCATTCTGCAGTAGAGTATGACCCCACACTGTTACTTGAATGAAAGCAAATGTATCTTGTGAATGATACTGAATCATCATGAATCACCTAACCACAGTCAAATTGATCAGGAGTAGGTAAATGTCACATGGGTAACAAATCCCTTTCTTGACCAGCAATTTATGGTTGCAAACCAACAAAAGGCAAAAAATTTTGTGAAGTTTTTCTCCTCCCTTTACTTAAAATGCTTCCATTAGTTACTCTTAACATATCAATCAGATTAAGCCATTGTACCTATAAAATAATCTTCTTAAAATGCAAAAATATTATTTCATAATATTTTTCATAACATGAAATATTTACTGGTTTATCCTGTAGACATATTTTCAAATCTTAATATCTAGCAAACTTATATCAGTATGTTTCACCTCCAACTTTAAGTATAAATGTATGTTATTTATGAGCATAAATCTATGTTAACTCAATGTTCAGAAATTCCAAATATGTAGAACTTATAAATTATACCTCTGAGTGAGTTACAACTCTTTTTCACAGGTGAAGAAGAGCTCAAGATAAACAGGATTAATCAAAAGAGTTTATTGCCTCATGTTACTATAGTATCTGGGAGTAAGTCTTGGTTTCAAGCATGGCTTGATATAGAGGATCAAATAAATATGAAACAAGGCTGTTTCTTTCTGTATATTGCTTTGGTACACTTTCCTGGGCTGGTTTCGGTCCTTACAGGTTCTTTTCTCATAGTAATTAGAGGACTATGCTAACTCTAAACCAATTCCAATGTAAAAAGAATGTCTGATGATATGCTTTGAGTCTCTGTCCTTACCCAAAACCCACTTTGAATTGTAATAATCCCCATATGTCATGGGAGGGACCTGGTGGGAGGTAATGGGGCTGTTTTTCCCATGCTGTTCTTGAGATAGTGAATAAGGCTCATGAAATCTTATGGTTTTATAAAGGGGAGTTCCCCTGCACATGCTCTCTTGCCTGCCATCATGTAAGACTGGACTTTGCTCTTCCTTCACCTTCTGCCATGATTGTGAGGTATTCCCAGCCATGTGGAACTGTGAGGACATTATACTTCTTTCCTTTAAAAATTACCCAGACTTGAATATATGTTTATTAGCATCATGAGAACAGACTAATACATCTGATTTCCTGATAGTACCAACAGAAGTCCAGGAATTGAGCCTCATTGTCTCTAATTAGCTTGACCTTTGCCATAAACTCAATACTGAATCAAAAAATTTGACAGAGATATAGAATGTAATTGTTGTAGGCTTATGTCATAAATTCGTATCCACAGAGCTTATATATTATAATTAGTTTCATCTAAAGAACATAGTCTGAAATTAAAATTAGGATATCTAAAGAAAGAAAAGTGGTTTCTGGGTGGCAAAAATAAAACAAATGTTAACTATAAGACAACAGGTTATGCAGCAGCATAAACTTCAACTAAAGCGTATTTCGTATGGAAAGATATACTGTTAGTAGTACCAACAGCTGCCATGTGACATTGTATCTAACAATATCTTGTTAAAGTATTCTCACTATATAAATATAGGAAGATAGAAGAGAATGAAGTTCCAAGAAGTATAAGAAAAATCCCAAACATGATGTAGAAATGTGTAATGTAAAAAGAACAATGACAGAACCAACAGTGGAAGAGAGCTATTATCCTATAGTCAGGAAATCTCTGTCCAATATCCTATGTCCTTCCTTACATAGAGTCCTAACTTCATTTATACAAATAATTTTTCAAAGAAACACAATTCTAACGTTACAGAAAATATCAACAGAAAAGCAGATTTTTATTTGCAAATTTTCTTACATTTATACCTAATTATTTCATTTTGGGAGATGCTAAAGTACATAATATTCTGTATTTAATTTTGAATTCCAATTTTTTTCTCATAATTTTTTAGTTTAATTTTTGGGGGTATATAAGAGGTATACATTTCTTATTGCTCATATATAGGAAAGCGATTGAATGACTTTTGTATATTAACCTTATATCATGCAATCCTGTTATAATTGCTTATTAGTTCCAGGATATATTTCATTTTGTCAATTTTTTTTAAAAAGAACTTCTACATAGGCAATCATGTCATTTGTGAACAATAACAACTTTATTGCTTCCTTCTCAATCTGTATATCTTTTTTTTTTTTTTTAAAGAATGAAAGAGAGAAAGGAAGAGGAAGAGATTTTAGAAAAAGAGAGAAAAGGAGAAA
>CAUYQU010086506.1:0-11890 GCA_963574635.1 Cheracebus regulus
TTGCACTGGTTTCTTCCCATTTTTGTGGATTTATCCACCTGTCGTCTTTGTAATTGCCAACTTTCAGATTGGGTCTCTGAGTGGATGTCCGGCTTGTTGGTGATGAAGTTTTTTCTGTTTCTTAGTTTTCCTTCGGGGGGCACCCCTTCCCCACAGAGCTGGGCCTTCCTGGGTTCAGTTGTGCTTACTGTGAAACTCTCAGTCCTCAGTGCTTCCAATTGCTCTTCTCCTTGTGGGGATGGGACCAGTGGAGCCTTTGGGCACCCAGTCCCGTACACTCCGCACCGAGAAGCGCTGCGCCAGCCAAAAGAGTCGCACTGGCGACCCGTGTGGCTCCTTTGCCAGGAATCTCCCAGTCTGTGGGCATCAACAATTAACCTGAAATTGCGGCATCCACTCGCTCTCTGCACTTTCCCTGGGAGCGACAATCCTGAGCTGTTGCTACGCGGCCATCTTGGATCTCTCTCCGCCCGGTGATGAAGTTTTTCTGTTTCTTAGTTTTCCTTTGGCAGATTCCCGTTCCCCGCAGAGCCAGACCTTCCTGGGTTCGCTGTGCTTGCTGTGAAACTCTCAGTCCTAAGCGCTTCCAATTGCTGTTTTCCTTGTGGGGATGGGACCAGCCGAGCCCGTCCGTCCCGTATACTCCACACTGGCAAGCGCCGTGCTGGGGCACTGGCAAAACAGCCACACCAGCCAAAAGAGTCCCGCTGGCGACCCATGTGGCTCCTCTGCCGGGAATCTCCCGGTCTGTGGGGAACAAAAATTCATCGGAAAGTGCGGCGTCCACTCGTTCTCTGCGCTTTCACTGGGAGCTACATTCCTGAGCTGTTGCTAATCGGCCATCTTGGATCTCTCTCCCCATGCTATTTTCATGATAGTGAGTGAGTCCTCATGAGATTTGATGGTTTTATAAGGGGCTTTCCCTGCTTTGCTTCACACTCCTTCTTCCTGCCGCCTTGTGAAGAAGGATGTGTTTGCTTCCCCTTCTGCCTTGATTGTAAGTTTTCTGAGACCTCCCCAGCCATGCAGAACTGTGAATCAGTTAAACCTGTTTTATTAATAAATTACCCAGTCTCAGGTATTTCTTCATAGCAGCATGAGAACAGTCTATCTTCACCTCTTCACCTCCCCAGAAGACAAACATTCATGGACACTTTCTCTTTCTGCCTCTTGGGTTTATGAAGTTCTGCATTAGCACATGTTTTATTCCTTTTTAATTCTCTGCTTCTGACTCTTGAATGTCAAGAAGTGAAAGAGAAGTGTA
Source organism: Cheracebus regulus (assembly GCA_963574635.1). Lineage (NCBI taxonomy): Eukaryota > Metazoa > Chordata > Mammalia > Primates > Pitheciidae > Cheracebus > Cheracebus regulus. The sequence continues at coordinate 1,265 of CAUYQU010086506.1, forward strand.
CTGAGGAAATTCTAGGCAGAAGGCAGCCCCCATGGCAACAATGGATGTGCCTCCTTCTTGGGTTATTTCCATGCAGGGTCTTTGTCCCTTGCGATGTGAAGGGTCTGGTGCCAAGCATGGGTGCCAGATGATAGCTTTGTTTCTCCTCATTCAGGTGATCTACTTCCTAACGTCAGATATTTGAATGCAAAGCCTTGAAGGCTTTTCATTTATGATTGTTCCATAAAACAATAAGCAGTATGAATTTGGAAGAGGAATGAGGCCATTATTTGACTGACTGATGTGAGTGAATTGCTATTCAAAGCTCTTAGATTACTAGCTGCAGATGTGAAAGGATCATTTTCTGTCATTTGTTGAGACAGTTAACTTCCTCCAAAATGTGGCCAGTGCTATTATTAAAGATAATGCATCATGCTGTTGAAAATGCAAGTCATTCCAGGGTTCATTTTGAAAATAGACATTTGAGCATCTTGCTTTACCTGTGGAGCCAGAAAAGGCCAAAAACAAACAAACAAATTACTGATTCCAGAGCTAGATGTGAAAATGTAACCTCCACCTATTTTGAGATCTGACCTTGCTTTCTACACACTATTTCCCCCTTGTTTTTTGAATGTTAATGAGGAGCTAGAATTAAAGATCCCATGCTTCCTTCCCAGTGGCTTGGTTCCTAATATAGCCACTTCCCTAAGATGCCCCTCCCCTGTCTCTTCCAGGGATAGCATTTGCTGCTGGTACTGAAGCTGGATCACTGTACATGGTTATGGAATTCATACATGTATCCATTATAGTAATTGTCAGCCTGTTGCTACTAGCTTAGCTTCTGACTTTACAGATTTTTAGCTCATTTGTGTTTGTACATAATTTGAGGCAAATACTGAGAGTTAATATGCAATGATTAGAATAAGGGAAGAAATAAAATCTTTAAACTGGGTTTTAGATTATATTCTCTTGAAATTCTATGAATTAAAAAAATTTTGTCCCCCTTAACTGTTCATCTTCCTTATCTGGCGAGAGTGAGAGGTATTTAAAGCTGCTGTATTTTACCAAAGCAGTTAAATTATAAAGGTGTTATAGCTGAGGAATAAAGCTGACATTGCATAATAGTCATGTTTACTGTATCTCCTTATTTCCTTAGAGCCTTAAGATTTTAATGACCAGCATTTCACTTTTCAATTGAGCATTAGACAGTGTAAAATATGACTACAAAAGTTTGAGGATGGTTTAGAAAGCTTTGGCAGAGCTGCCGGGACACTGTAAGAATGGCAGTTTACTCACAATTTCTGCCCTGTGGAGGTGTGGACAGTAGGGGAGAGGCTGCATACTTGCAGGTGGTTTCTGAAAAGCAAACTTGTAGGAAAGAGATGGGCCGCAGTTCCCTTTCTGCTGTGGCTGCCAGAAAGCCGAGAACTACATTTGAGGCTTAATTTATTATTTATTTATTTGTTTATTTTTTGAGATGCAGTCTCTCTCTGTTGCCCAGCTGGTGCAATCTCAGCTAACCACACCCTCCACCTCCCAGGTTCAAGCAGTTCTCCTGCCTCAGCCTCCTGAGTAGCTGGGACTACGGGCACAGACCACTATGCTCAGCTAATTTTTTGTATAAAAAATAAAAGAGACAACAAACTAAATACATGAAACAATGGGTTGTGGGACACTGGGCATCAGGCGACAGAAGGCAGTGATCTCTGAAAGATGGGAAGGAAATGGGGTGAGCCCTGTGGTTGTCCCCACATTGAGAGATTGTCTCCTTTTCAATTATGCTTTGAGAGGTCCCCACCCAGGCAGAACCAAGCAAACCCTCTGAGTTGAACAGGAGTTGAGAGACTGAGAAGATCAAGAAGGCTAGAAGTCACGAAACAGTGTCCTGGAGAATACAGAGTTGCACAGAGGGAGAGTTGTGGAGATCTGCAGAGAGTTTGCCTCAAGTATTCAGCAGGGTTCTGATTGGCATATTCCTATGAGGAAACCAGCTGGAGAAGCCATCCAATGCATTAGAGGAAACAGTACCCAGTGCTTGCACAGAGCCAAGAATAGTGCCCCTTCCATCAACCAAATGGGAAAACCTCATTCACAGTGCATTAGGAAGGGTCTTGCCTTAAATAGTAGGGGATAATTAGCTGTAGACTTAACACTGTCTCATCTCACCTAACACATCATAAAAGGAAAACCTGAAAGGCGCAAACTCTTTCAAAGTAACTATGTCCCTTTGAGAATATAGCTCAAGAATATTTGTGGGTATACAAAAATATCCAGTGCCCAATAAGCTCAAAATCAGTGTAGGAATCCAGTCAAAAATTATCAGGCATATTTTATATCAGGAATCCAATAAAAATTATCAGACATGCATATTAACAGTCCACGAAAATAGGGCTCAGTTGTTGCCTTTCCTCTTGACAGTTCATTCACAGGCCCAGAGACCTGGAATAACATGGGTGCTTTAGATGGAAAAGTCTTGAACTTTCTACTGATAACTGGAAGTTTGGATTTATACAGCTTTAAATCCCAGGGAGCCAAGGAATCAGCCCCACATGTAACGCATTAGCCCTGTGATGTTGGGTCCTAAGAAGTCATCTTTTGCTAATTAAAACCTCAAATCTGTTCTGACTCTTGGGCTTTATGTCATGACAACCTGTTTCTGTTCATTGCCTCAGAGATAATCCTGTCTGGGTTCTGGGTGTGTCTGGAATATACTTTGCCCCTTTCTGCCTTCCTCAACTTTAGACTGAATAGCTTGTTGGACATGCTGTCTGATATCTTTGTCAATTTCCAACTTAAAAAGTCTCCAGTCTGTGTCACTTGGAGCAGTGTTTTACGTGAAGAGCAAGTGGATTTTAGGGAAGGTTACCAGCATTGTGGTTTGCGGGGAACTGAGAGAGTGGGGGACCTTTCAGCACTAAAACCAGAATAGTGCCGGGCAAGCTGGGACAGCTGGTCACCCTAGCATTTGGCCTATTTCTTTACTATGACTGGGATCAGTATATTCTTTCTCACATGGGGAAATATTTCAAGAGCATTCTAACATAGTGGCTTTTGCTGACCCTCCTTCTACGTTTGACTCTGGAAAGTACCTGCTTTAGAGGTAACTACATTGGTTAACAGATGTCTAATCCCTGAAGCTTATGCTGAGCCTATACTGTGGGTGAGGGTCAGGGTTGTAGGAACCATCTGTTGACCATTGGAAGAAAATTTTGGTCTATCCTCTCTCTTCTTTCCCAAAACACACATACTTCTAGATATTTTATTTTTATGCTTTTTAATTTTGCTTTTGTGTTATTCTGCCTTCCAGAAGAGAGTGACAAACATTTACCTATTTCTGATGGATATGAAATGATTTAGGAGGCACATTCTCTCAATGCCTGTTAGATAAAAGTAAAGCTTTGATGTGATACCCATGATTTCATGGGTATTACTTAGGATGAATCTACCTAAAAAGTAAATGTGCTATAACATTTTTGTAGGCCTTACAGTATGCCAGGCTTTCACAGGTTGTTATAAAACTCATTTAATCTTCATAACCCTAAGGTTAAATACTACATTATCCTCATTTTTAGGTTGAGAAACTGAGCTACAAGTGACTTGCCAAGGTCACTCCTGCCCACCCCGACCCCTGTGACTCCACCAAATAATAGAACTCCTGTGCACATAAGGCAAAAGGATAATGCTTGTGGAGAGTGATTAAAGTGTCAGATGTGTTGCTTTTCAGCATTAAATTCAAAGATTTTCTAGACTCTAGGTCATTCCTGAGTTGCAGCAGACCAGAGTAGCTTTTAAGAAAAACTCTGGCTATGTGTAGGTTGGGTGGCCATCCATTGCAGTGAGAGCTGCCTGAGTTACCTAGTTTTTCCAGAAGTTAAGTTCTTGTACAGTGTTACACTTGCCAGAGCACAACAGTAAATGTGCTGCTCAGCTTTAAAGAAAAACAGTTGATCTCTTTTCAACAATACAGAAATCAATCTTAATTCTGTATATGAGCAACAAACAGAAAATGACAGTTTCGTTGTTTTTTTCAGGGTTTTTATTGTTTTTGTTTTTTGGTCTCCTCCCAGCCATTTATCAAGTTGTTTTTTTTTTTTTTTTGGAGCAAATAGCATCTATGGAAATTAATTTGAATGATGTGCAGCTTGGCCATCTCTGTAGTACTCTGTGAATTTTGTCTTTATTCTTCATCCCTACCTACCTCTCTTCCTAATAGGGTTTTCAGTGCACTTAACGTTGGAACTCTACCCCCTTATCTTCTGTTGAGAGACAGACATGGAAAGGAATTAGGCCCCTTTTCCCTTGCATATATTGTGGGGGTGATGATGAGGATATTGTTCCCTTTAACGAGTCTTTCCCATAGGAAAACCCATGGGAAGAAACATTTCCTCTGAACCAGCTCTAGTTTCCCTATAGAACAAGCAGTGTTGGGCTTTGGATGATGGCAAGTTGTGACAGTGGCCACAGTTCCCTTTCTGCTGTGGTAGCCAGAAAGCCAAGAACTACATTTGAGGCTTAATTTATTATTTATTTATTTATTTTTCCTGAGATGGAGTTTCTTTCTCTGTTGCCCAACTGGTGCAATCTCAGCTAACCACAACTTCCACCTCCCAGGTTCAAGCAATTCTCCTGCCTGGGCCTCCTGAATAGCTGGGTCTGCAGGCACAGACCACCATGCTCAGTTAATTTTTTGTATTTTTAGTAGAGACGGGGTTTCACTACGTTGACCAGACTAGTCTCGAACTCCTGACCTTGTGATCCACCCTCCTCGTCCTCTCAAAGTGCTGGGATTACAGGCGTGAGCCACTGTGCCTGACCATTGAGGCTTAATTTTTGATAAGTATCTCAACTGTGGTCAGCATATGTGCATTGAAACTCCTCCCATTCTTGATATTTCCTTTTATTCCTTTTTCCATAATCTTGAATTGTACATGTTTTAACATTTTATTGTATACATTTGTAAAAACTTTCATTTCCTCATAGGATGAAAGCAAGATGTTTTATTAAACATTTCAAAAATGTAGAAGTGTTCAAAGAATAATTTAATGTGTACCTAAATATCTTTCACCTAGATTCAAGTTATTAACATTCGCTTGTTTGCTTTATTTTTCTAAATGCATTTTTTTCCTTTGAGTCCTTTTACATTATTTAACCCTTAAATATTTCAGTCTGAATCAAGTAAGAACAAGCATATTCTACAGAAGCACAGAGCATTAGTGCCTCCGAGAAACTTCTCATTGACTGATGACATATGGTCCACATTTGCATTTACCTGCCCCCCCCATCCCAGAAATTTCTTTTTATGGCCTTTTTATTATAAGGTTGACCTTTTGAAGAAAGGTGTGCTTTAAATTATTAGGTGTGCTTTTAAATATTTTTATTTTCAGGAGTTAAAATTGTTTGTGAAGAAACCAAACTAGTTTTCTACAAATTATCATAATGTTTTACTTTGTTCTAGTTGTTTCCTTATGATGTTTAGCCCAATTCTCTACCTCCTCTGTTTCTCATACAATTAGATTGGGAAGCATACTTTCTGGATGATGCTGTGCATTTCAAGTTGCATCACATCAGGAGGTGTAGCCCATTCATGCGGTGATCCGTGTTTGATCGCTTGGTTTTACCGTATCTTTCCCTTGTAAAGGCATGTTTGTCTCCATGAAATTAGCAAGTAATATGTGTGGTAACACCATGTAAGTACCCTTTTGACAATAATCTTCCATCTGAGAGATTTAGCATCTGTGGATAATCTTTGCCCTAATCAATTATATCATTGCGGGTTGCAGACTGATTGTTTTCTAATGATCAATTCCACTATGTACATCATGCCATTTTTCTGTAAAGAAGAACATTGTCTTATTTCTTAGTCTGGGCCGCTGTAACAAAGCATCACAGACTGAATGGTTTATAAACAAGAAATTTATTTTTCACAGTTCCAGAGGCTGGAGGTCTGAGATCAGGGTGTCAGCATGGTCAGGGTCCAGTGAGGGCCCTCTTCCTGGTTATAGACTGCCACCTTCTTGTAGCCTCACATGTGGGAAAGAAAGCCAGAGAGCTCCCAGGGATCTCTCTTATAAAGACACTAATCCCATTCACAAAAGCTCCATCTTCATGACCCAATCACCTCCCAACAGTTCCATGTCCTAAAGCATCCTATTAGGGGTTCGGATTTCAACATATGAATTTTGGCAGAGACCCAAACAGTCAGTCCATAATATTTTATTAACTGGGGAAGAAAAAACTAGTTTTTTTCTCAACAAGATAGGTCAGTGTTTAATTTCTCTCCTTTAATTATCAATTTTCAGAATGAGCAATAAGTATAATACTTACCTTCAGTGTAGCAATTTAGTTGTTTGTTTGTTTGTTGAGACAGAGTTTCACTCTTGTTGCCCAGGCTGGAGAGCAATAGCGTGGTCTCTGCTCACTGCAACCTTTACCTCTCGGGTTCAAGGGATTCTCCTGCCTCAGCCTCCCAAGTAGCTGGGATTACAGGTGCCTGTCACCATACCTGGCTAATTTTTGGCTTTTTAGTAGAGTCAGTTTTTCACCATGTGCTGGCCAGGCTGGTCTTGAACTCCTGACCTCAGGTGATCCACCCACCTTGGCCTCCCAAAGTGCTGGGATTACAAGTGTGAGCCACTGCGCCCAGCCCTAGCAATTTAGTTTTATTTCTCTTTTTAACTAGCACTGTAGATTTAGGGGGTTGTTTTTCTCTATGTTAACTTGTGTTTGTTTTTTATGTTAATTATCTCCAAATTAACCAGGAGTAGCCCCTTCAAACATACTTCTGTGTCCTTCTGAAATGCTGTATTATCTTTGGGTGCTTTTATGCTTTCTGGCCCTTCATGCTGCCTCTGCCTTACCTTATACTTTTACTGACTCATGTCTGGAACCAGCCATTTTGCCGAGAAATGCTAGTTTCTTTCAGTGAGGAGTAGTATTTGGATACCAAAGTCAGAGTGTTCGGAATGCTCACAGTCCTGGGATGTCCTTGTTTCCAGGCCTTGTGAGTAGAGAATGTTAAAAAATATATTTCAACAGTATTTCAACAATATTTCATATTGACATCTCCAATTCAGATTTAACAATACAAGGCTTTTCTTCAATTTAGTTTATATTTATTGCCTTACATTAAAGATTATGGCTCTTAATAACATTTTTTCTATATCCTATTCTTACCTGGCAGGGGAGATAACATGATGACAAAAGTGGTTTTCCCAGGGCGAGTTTTATCTGTTGCACTCTGGATGTGCTCACCCCCGTGATTACCCCAAAATGGGAAACTCGACTGCATAATTTGTGGTAGTGGAGGACTGTGTTTATGCTTTCCCCTAAAATATATATATATTTCACATATACATGTTATTAGAATATATATCTTTATATTTTTAATATATATATATCTATATATAAATAGTTTCAAAATGTCAGTACCAATATTTCTAACAGTAAAACTGCTGAGGACATTTTGAGACATTTTTTTTTTAACATATTTCCTCTTTAGATTTTTGTCCTGTAGTTGTTTAAAAGTCACTTGCATTGTTTGATTACTAATTTGCATTATTAGATTACCAATTTGCTATACAGTTTTTAATTATTAGGTGTGCTTTTAAATATTTTTATTTTCAGGAGTTAAAATTGTTTTTTAAAAATAAGATGGCCAGGTGTGGTGGCTCAGGCCTGTCTGTAATCCCAGCACTTTGGAAGGCTGAGGTGGGCAAATCACAAGGTCAGGAGCTCAAGACCAGCCTGGCCAACATGGTGAAACCCCATCTCTACTCAAAACACAAAAATTAGCTGGGTGTGGTGGTGGGTGCCTGTAATCCCAGCTACTCGGGAGGCTGAGGCAGGAGAATCGCTTAAACCCGGGAGAGGGAGGTTGCAGTGAGCTGAGATGGCGCCATTGCACTCCAACCTGGGTGACAGAGTGACACTCCATCTCAAAAAAATAAATAAGATACAAATACTACTATAATTGTCCAGTTTCCATTCCCATCTCTATTTTACTCACACATAATCCCTATAGATGTCTGTTTTTACTAGTTACTAGTTTATTTTTTCAGTGTTTTCATTTAAGATATATATACATATATATATAATATATATTCTTATTTTCTTATACAAAAGAATATACAATATTGCTTTTTTCATTTACAATATTCTAGACATCACAGTAATGACACAGATTTACAAACCCTCCTCTCACACACAAAGCTTCTGTTGATGAAATACTCACTAAAATTTGTTAGCCAGAGCTTGAATCTGAGCTTTAAAAGAATAATATGAAAGTTTAAAACTAAATTATCAATAAATCTTTAACTACAAAAACATGTACATTAAGTTTTGAAACGTCCATGGAATTTGGAGCTAACTTAAAAAATTGTTGGCCAGGCACAATGGCTCACACCTGTTGCCGCAGCACTTTGGGAAGCCGAGGTAGGTGGATTGCCTGAGCACAGGAGTTCGAGACCAGCCTGAACAACATGGTGAAACTCTGCATCCACAAAAGGTATAGAAACAAGATTAGCTGGGTGTGGTGGTGCACGTCTGTAGTCCCAGCTACTTGGAGGCTGAGGGAGGAGGATTGCTTGATCCTGGGAAGTCTAGGCTGCAGTAAGCCATGATCACACCATTGCACTCCAGCCTGGGTGGCCGACTGAGACCCTGTCACAAAAAAATAAAAATAAAATAAAAAATTGATTAATTACTCTGTAAATAGTGATTTATAATTTCTAGAAACTTGTGACAGCATTTTAGAGCAGTTTAACAATGCCACCTTTGGATTATAGCCAAAATTTGTATAGAGGCATGGATGCTGTTTAAAGTTTTTAACTTGCTTATTCATAAAAAGGAAGCACACAAAGGAAATACTTTCCTGGAAACAAATGCATTCCGTCTCAGACTTAGTGCATTTTATCACCTTAGAACTTACTTTGGTTTTTATAGTCCTTACCAGTGGCCACTGATAACCTCTTTGCCATATCTAGTGGGTGCTTGAACTTTTCTTAGCGTCTGGCACCTTTCCCTCTTAAAACCTCACGCTTGGCTTGTATGATACCAGCGGACCCTTAGTTTTGCTTCTAGATCCAAGAGCTGCTCAGCTTCCTTTCTCTGCTGCATATAGATAGTGGGTGAATAGGCTTTGGAATCAGGTGGGATCTCAGTCTGGCTTTACCACCCAATAGCTATCTGACTCCAGGTTAGTTGGCTTTCTGGATTCAATTTTTTATAGAACTGGACAGATCATACCTTCCCTGTCTATCTTCTTGTTGGTAGGTTCAACTGAGATAATATGAAATTAATCACAAGTATTCACAGGTGTTATTTTAGTCCTTTTTCTTTCTAGTAAAAGTGTGTTTTCATTGATAATTTAGATAGTATATCATTATCTTTGATATAAAAAGAGTTGTCCCAGATGGTAACTCCCTTTCCAGGTTGGATGTGCTGAGCAATCTGGATGCCTGCACCCCTTTGCATGGCAGCCACTTCCACCTTGGGAAACAAGCTTCCTGTGTGTTGCCTGCCCTCTCCCACTCTATGTTACCATTTCTTTTCTATTGCTAACCATTTCCTACCAGGAATTACATGTGAGGTAGACTCTCATTCACCACTATTCCCACTCCCTTCTCCTGCAGCTGGTGACCTGCCAGTACTTTCTTTCCCAATCTTTCTGGAGTCCTCATTTTCCTAGTCCCCAGTTCCCCCTTGCCTCACTCCCAGTGATGGCCCCCCGAACCCCACCAGGTTTATGTTCCTGCTACCATAATTCTGTGCCTCACTGGGATGTCTTTTCCATTTCTAGGAGTCTGTTGAGCTTCTGACTCTGGTAGCACCAGCCACCACCAGTGGATTATAAACTAAGGGTATGTCATGTACAGTTCTCTAGCTCAGTGGAATGAGGCTGAGAAGCCAGGGGAATTCCAGTCTTTGGTGAAATCAAAGCGACCACGATTCATCTAGGCCAGTGCAACTCAGTCGTCATCAGCAGACACAAAGTATCGCCACCACTTGGGAGCTTTTTTCAGATCCTACCTTAGATCTACTGAGTTTGAATCTCTGAGAGTGGGGCCCAGAAATCGATGTTTTAAGAAGTCCTCCAGATGACTCACAGGCACATGAAAATCTGAGAACCATTCTAAACAACAGAGCTTGGAATTCCAAATATACCTTGCCGTGGAAAGTGTCCTAGATTGCATTTGTAGTCATTTAGTATTGTATTTTATTAGGTTGTGGTTTAGAAAATTTTCAGTAAGCCGGTGTCTAACCATGATTTGGTGTTGGTTTTGGTTAATTCATTTATCAACTTTATCAGTCATCTTATTCATGAACTCTTCTATTTTAGTTATTTTAGGCATGAATTAATGAGTAAGGAAGTATTTTGAAAATGTAGGATGTAAGAATTTTATGTATTTACTGATTAGTTTATACTTCATGTCAGTACAGAAAGGATATGTTGCAATCAGCATACAAAAATGTATGCAACTTAGAAATGTAATGAAATGAAAATTGGATAGGAGAGAGATCCAAGATGGCCGATCACTAGCAGCTCAGGATTGCAGCTCCCAGTAAAAGCGCAAAGAGCCAGTGGACGCCACACTTACCAATACATTTTCGCTGCCCACGGACCAGGACATTCCCAGTGGAGGAGCCCCA
>CAUYQU010086512.1:0-25908 GCA_963574635.1 Cheracebus regulus
CGTGTGGCTCCTTCTCCGGGAATCTCCCAGTCTGTGGGCATCAAAAATTCGTCTGCAATTGCGGCATCCACTCGCTCTCTGTGCTTTCACTGGGAGCTACAATCCTGAGCTGCTGCTACGTGGCCATCTTGGATCTCTCTCCCAACCACATGATTATTTAACCAAAGCTGGGGTTGACGACACTTCAACTAACTGAAACCTACTACAACTGTAAATGACTTCACTAAGAGATTTTGAATTCAGAATTTCACTGAGCCTTAGGATCCTCTGATGAATTGAACTGTTTCTTGCTGAAATAGCAGAACTTCTAGTACATAGGGCTAGCCTATTGCCATGACTTCTGAGTCAATCAATTTAACTCATCTTAGCCTCAGGCCAAAATTCTTGCAAATGGCTATATTCATAGCTGAATTGCATTTCTCACATGTACCCATCTCACCAACTGGGAGCTTTTGAGAGCCATCTCTGGAGTCATAATTCACAACTTTTCAGAGTTCCCAGGCCAGGTGTGAATAGAATCTTCAAGTTTCCTAAACCCACAAACTATAGCCAACCTGGATGTCAAGACCCCATAGGCTTAACTATCTCTTAAAACAGGAATAGCAAGCCCTTCTTATGTGCCAGACACTGTTCTCTGCTTTACCAGAAGTAACTTATCTAAAACCCATAACAACACTATGGATAGCACTCATTAGTATTCTTATTTACAGATGAGGAAACTAAGACCCAAAGAGGTTAAGGAATGTGTCTCAGATTCCAAAGCAAGTAGAAGAAATAATACAGTCTGATTCCAGAACCCAAGCTCTCATCATCACGCTATGATACTTCATAAGTTGTACAGTAGGTATTGCTGGCAAGAAAGGACATTCATATAATTGTGTATCATATCCTTGAAAAAAGTCCTTCAGTCAACAATTAAATTAGCCAAATATCTTAGACATTGTCTTAGTCCATTCAGGCGGCTATAACAAAATACTCTAACGGGGGCGGCTTATAAACAACAGGAATTTCTCACCATTCTGGAGGCTGAGAAGTCCAAGGTCAAGGGACTGGCAGATTCAGTGTCTGGTTAGGGCCTGCTTCCTGGTTCATAGACAGCACATTCTCACTGCATCCTCACATGGTAAAAGGAATGAATGAGTTCCCTTGGGCCTATTGTATAAGATCGCTAATCCCATTCACCAGGGTTCTACCTTCATGACCCAATCACCTCCCAAAAGGCCCCACCTCCTAATATCATCACCTTGAGGGATAGAATTTCCACATACAAATTTGTAGGGGAGGAGACACAAACATTCAGACCATAGCAGATGTACTAAGGGATACTAATGACATGACTTGCTCCACCAACACAAACAGTTCAATATATTCTGAGAGAGGCAAGACTAACACCCAAATAGTAAATGAACAGTATCAGATGCCACCATACACAAATAAGTCCCAAACTCTGTGGTGATTTAGATGGCAATATTCAGCTGGGGTCAGAAAAGATACTGTGATGCTGGACACAGCACTTTTCCATTCAGCCAAATCACAAAATCGTATTTTCTTTCCACACATGCAATATCATCCATGCCTTACCATCTCCATATAACGACATGATTAATACAGAGTGGTCCACAGAAAATCAAGACTCAGGGCATCCCACAGCAGCCTGCCTTCAATAGACTTCCCTCACAAAGAGGCTATCACTCTGTACTCTTAGGATGTCATGAAGCAATAACAAAGATGAACAGGTTTTTTAAGATGTTTTCACAGGGGGCATGATTTACTGTACCAGAGATCAGGTTTCTTGCGGAGGAAAAGCTGAGCCCTCAATTGATTCCTTTACAGAGGTAGAAGTCTGAAGTGGCTCAGGGAATAAAGCACCCTAAGGACTATCAGATTCCAAGCTCCAAATCTGGCTCTTACCTTCGGCTGGTCACTTACTCTTAGGCTGGTCACTTAACCTGCAGACAGAGCAAAAAAAATAAGGTAAAGAACTTACAGGTAAATAATATTCAAAGCATAGATCTATTATTCTATGGTACAAAAATACTAAACAGACACTGCATTTGGGTGAAAGCTATCCTTCAGGGGAACTGACCTACTCAAATATATCTACTTGAAGGAATATTCTGGGTTCAGAATTGAGTGTGTTTTTAATTAAAACCCATATTTTTACTAATGAAGTACAAACTGAAAAAAGCAGCATTAGGGGAGGAAAATCAGATGTGTAGCATGCAAAAAGACTGCTTTGCTGCCTCTGTGGGGGAAATACAGTTATGAGCATCATTATAAAATTAAGTGGATTCATTCCTATCGTATCTAATAGGACTACTGGAAGAGAAATCATAAAGTGTCAGCAAATCATGATTCTTACTTCAGTGGTAAATAAATACCTGTCACAATGATATTAAATTGCTCAAGACTAGGCTCTAGGAGCATAATAAATTATTGCAGATCTTAAACTTTGAGCAAGAACATATTCCAAAGAAATACTTTCTTTTAGGAGGAGATTTAAAAGAATCAGTCATATTAACTGAGATTTCCTTAAAAATAAATTCAGCAAATGTTGCTTATTGTTCTCTAAATATCTGTTAGAGGGACAGTTAACAGTAAAAAGTCAAAATTCATCAACAGTTTTTTATGACAATGGCTATCTTAAGAGTAGATCTTTTAATATTATATCTTGGATGACTTCTATGAAAATCTCCAGTTACTGAAAAAATATATACTATTTTTCATGAGTAGATTAATTTAACAAAAGTCTACCTCAAAATTTTTGAAATGCTAAAAGCTTTCTCACAAAATCAGGATAAAGCTGTTGCAAAAATAGATAAAAAGATCTATAAGATCACTTAACCTATTAAAACAATTATGTAATTATATAATTTCTTAGTATAGGAAACATAATTCTATGTTCTTGATGTCACTGATTGTGTCAGTCCCATTAATTAACACTAGATACTATAGGGAAAACAATCTATTTATATTTAAATTTTATAGAAGAACAAAAATCTTTTTACTTTAAATTCCCCATAAATACCATACATCCTCAGTTACAGAGTTCCAGTGGTCTTAACCGATCTCGTTTTAGTTGAAAGTAAAAGCTACATTTAAGTTCAACCGCAGAAAAGAGGAGGCCACCTTTCTAGATTATGATGCTTCAATTATCTGGGAACTGTCAGTTCAGCTCTCATAATTCTAAAAAAAGAGGGGTTTTTTTAGGGGGTTGGAAATGTTCCATATCTTTTTAAGGGGTGATGTTAACACAGGTATATATGTTTATTAAAACCCATCATGTGAGCACTTAAAATCTGTGCATTTTATTGTATATTATTCATATGTCAATAAAAGAATCTTGCCAAAATGTGTCTCCTATAGGAGTTACAATTTGCTAAGGACTCTTCCTCAGACCATAAGCATTGACTTAGAGCTAATAATAGTGTTTATCTCTGGGGAAAAGAAATGGGGACCAGGAATAGAGGTATTGGTCAAAGGGGACTCTAGCTTTATCTGTAACATTTTTCATCAGTTTGTCACCTTGCTCTTTTCCCTTTTATCTAGGAGATGAATTTATGTTGGTATATGGAGCTGCCACGTTACTCTTTAAGGTCATGTAGTTGTATCAGCCAGAGTTTAGCAGGGAGGCAAAACCACTTAAAGTTATGGTCTGAGAGAGACGGTATAGACATTAGACCTTGTACAAGTGTTGGGGGAGATGGGGAAGTAAAGATCTGGGAAGGAGAGCTGATGTTTCTGAAGTTACTGGTCAATCTGCAAAGCCCACGCAGTACTTCAGGCCACAAAGTGGGTCAACAAAGGGGAAGCTGCGGGGAATCTCCGGGAAGCTGTTTCCTCTGTGTGTTCCTAGCAAGGTGCCAGTCAGGAGGAGAGGCTGAACACGGGGCAAAGAAGAGCGAGGGCTTGCCAGCAACCACCAGCCTCTCTGAGTCTGTCTCCCGTCCAATCTCCATGCCTTTAAGAGAGTAATAGGTACTGTTCACTTCCGCCTTCCACATGTCCCACTAATTTCTCTTTCGGACATTTCTAATTTAGAACCCTACAGGGAAGGGGGTCCTGGGAAACATAGTTCTAAGTTTACCCAGTTAACCTGGTATTGGTACAAACTGCCAAGATAGTATTTCTTTATATGGCTTTACTGTCATTTATTTAATCAGTCACCTATTGATGAGCACTTGGGTTGTTACTGAGTTTTGCTATCATAAATGGTGCTGCAATGAATATCACTATCAATTCTCTCCTCCACACATGCAGGAAGGCATCTGTAAAATACACTCCAGGTGAGGATTGGTCCACCTTGATCCAAATGTCCACACCAAGTTCTCCAAAATTGGAGCCAGCCATGGGGGTGCTCACTGTTAGTCAGAGAGCAGGTACTGTGGCTTCCTCTGTAGGTATTATGTAGGCACTATGACCTACACAGTACATACTATGACTACTAGGTAATTTTGGCTCCCCCAGAATTACACCATTTAAGTGAAGGAAAACAGTTCCCAAAAGCAAAGTAAACAGTTTTTATAGGTTGGAGTTTTTCAGTCTCAGTGCTACTGACATTTAGAGCTGAATAATTCTTTGTTGTCATGACAAAAATGTCTTCTGAAAGGCAAACTCATACATACACCACCACCCAGCAATTGAGAACCACTGGAAAAACAACCGATTTTAACTATAAAGTATTTTTGTTGTGAAAGGTAAATCTTACTGGGCATGAAATGGAAGGATAAATTTAGAAGCAGAGCTAAGTAATTTTGCATAATAAAGGAAGAAAGGACGGGCTTTGGGGGTGACAACCTAGGTAAAAAGGGGGCTGGGCACAGTGGCTCACTCCTGTAATCCCAGAACTTTGGGAGGCCAAGGAGGGTGGACCACTTGAGACCAAGAGTTCGAGGCCAGCCTGGCCAACTTAGTGAAAAATACAAAAATAAGCCAGATGTAGTGGCGGACACCTGTAATTTCAGCTGCTTGGGAGGCTGAGGCAGGAGAACTGCTTGAACCAGGGAGGCAGAGGTTGCAGTGAGCCAAGATCACACCATTGCATTCCAGCCTGTGCAACAGAGTGAGACTCTATCTCAAGAAAATGTGGAGGGGTGGGGGTTTAGAATATCAAACAGAGGCAAAAAGTAATTGAGAGAAGGAGTCAGAGAGCATGCAGCTCACAAGACAGGAAAGTAACATTGCAAGTTGGAATGTGCCCAAAGAGGAACTATTTTTAAAATTTTGACATTTCCATTTTCCCGCAGGCTCTAAGAACAATCATTTCAAACATTGTGTTAATTTTTTTCCTAATTTTTAATTATCTTCCTTATCCCCAGATCTTCAGAAAATGTTCTCTACATATAACAGCTTTATTTATGTTAGTGGTCCTTTGAGGAGGTGTCCAGAGACAAAGAGAAAAGCTAGCAGATGCATATGGACAAGATGCTGCGAGGGAGTAGGACTCAGAAGAATGTTCCAGAACACAACACTGCTGGGAACTCACAGAAATACTGGGAAAAAGCCACAGTGGACTTCCCACTTTCCATGGATGTGGTCTCGACCCATTTTAAGAGGCTATTAAAGGAAAAGTTGACTGCAAGAGGCAGGTAAGCTTGGAAACATGGGATATATATGTTTTTAATTTTAAGCATGGGGATATGGACGGCTGCATAGAGGCCTGGTATATATGTAACTAAGAGCAGGGACGCTGGAGTCAGAGGGTCTGTATTGGAATCCCAACTTTGCCACTTCTAATCATGTACCTTTGCGCAAGTTATTAAAGCCTCTGAGACTCCATTTCTTTCTCTGTAAATAGGGAAATAATAACAGCCACCTCATAGGGTCATCAAGAGGAGTAACTGAAGCACAACTGTGAAGTAGATAGACAAAAGCTCAGTGTATACAAACTGCTGTACAAGGGCTTGTAAAATCATATAAATAAGATGCATCAAACTGTTAACTGATTTTTTTGAGGAACATAATTATGGGAGTTTTGAATTGTTTGAATTTAATATTCACCTCTGAATTGTTTAAATTTCCTACAGAGAGAAAGTGTTACTTACAAAATCAGAAAAAATAATAAAAAGATTTCCATTTAGGAAAAAATACAAAGTATACGTGAGAATCTTCATGATAAGCATCAGAAGCAAATTCTTTTCTGTGACAAATGATAATATAATCTACCTATTATAAAGTTTTATGTTAAAATATAACCCCTATGTTTTAAAGAAGTTCAAATCTGGACATGTGTCCAGCTCAAGATTCAACTTATCTCTCATCAGAAGACAAGTAAGACTAATGAACACATTTGTTCGGACTCTGGTTCAATGATAAGAGCCTATTACCTTCATAGGACTCATTAGTGTCTGCCTGTAAGACAGAATATGCTTGAATCATACAAATCTTGCATTTCTTAAACAGGCACCAGGTTCATTCATTATGGGTGAATAATTAAAATTGCTATAGCTGTGTCTTTAAGAAGAGTATTATACATCTGTAACTATTATAGATCTATAATAGAATTACCAATAAATAGGACTCTGTCCTCTTATTTACACGTGGAAACAATAGCAATGTGCATACTGCATGAAAATGTCCACATTTGAGGAACTTTAGAAATCACAATGTAACTAAGCTCCAACTCTGACATTTTTATATACGTTAAACTTGACTTAACAACAAATCTACAAATATATGCTACACTTTCACACTGTGTAAGAACCGTATTCAGAGATTCCCAGGATTTAAAGGCATGCATGCTATTGTTCTTGCCTCCTGGGTGGCTTGCAGTCTACTTGTGAGGACCACACATGTTTCTTGGCTGGTGGGGGCAGAGAGGAGGGAGGAGTAGGGAGGGGACGTGTATCAGGAGACTCTCACATCTTCTTCTGCACCTACTGCAAATACCATCTGTCAGCCTACCCTTTCCCTCTTCTGGAACTCAGGCTAATCAATTACAAAAGCAGTAATAGACCCACCACATAGACAAGTGTGGGGCCCAGGAAACACTGGCAGTTTTATTTTCTAAGGAGTGGACAGTGCAAGACCCCTGTAGTTTATATGATAGGACTATAGAACACCTAGCATAGAATTCCCAACCTGCTAAGAGGAGAATTAAAGCAAGGATAGGGTGCTACTCCGAACTGTTTTATAGACCAACACATTGAGAGTCCTTGCCAAGCCACTGGCCTCCATCTTTTAGCAAACGTATTCCTCCCTCTTGTTGGAATTAACGCCCCCCTTCCTAACTCCAACCATGTGGTTACAGCAGGGTGTGGCATGTTCTTATATGATGCTGCCCTCCTAGTCGCAGCTGGCATCAAGACTGAGCAGCCACCTGACCTGGTCAGCCAGAGTTCTTCCCCAGTGTTTTTAGAAATGGATCTGGGAGAGTCAGTGTGTCTCTCTGATAGAAGAAGTTGCAAGGGGGAAACTCCCACGCAAGGTGTCAACAGCTCCATGACTGCCAAGGTGGAGAAAGCTGGTCTGCAGTGGGAGAAAACAGAGAAGAGAAGTAGAAACCGAAAAGAGAGATAAAGTCCTGGGCAAGCTGGCTCCTGGTTCTGGGGTTCCTGGGGCCCTGCTGCATTCCTCCCTGCCCGACTGGTGACTTGGTTGTCCTCCTCTTCTTTCAGTCATGTCGGCTACCCCAAGATCCTTCCTTAAATATTCTTTTTGCCTATACTAGTTAAATATGGACTTCTGACATTGATCTAAACTCTAGTGACCCAAATTAGTTTTTTCAACCCAGATAAACTATGGAATAATCCTTAAATATGGCTTAGGTACAGGCAGCATATTATAATTTTATTTATTGTACTTTAAGTTCTGGGATACATGTGCAGATCATGCAGGTTTGTTACATGGGTATACACATCCCATGGTGGTTTGCTGCATCCATCCACCCATCATCTATATTAGGTATTTCTCCTAGTATTTTCCCTCCTCAATCCCCCCACCTCCTGCTATCCCTCCCCTAGCTCCCTCACCCTCCAACAGGCACCAGTGTGTGATGTTCCTCTCCCTGTGTCCATGTGTTCTCATTCTTCAACACCCACTTATGAGTGAGAACACATGGTGTTTGGTTTTCTGTTCTTGTGTCAGTTTGCTGAAAATGATGGTTTCCAGATTTATCCATATCCCTGCAAAAGACATGAACCCATCCTTTTTTATGGCTGCATAGTATTCCATGGTATATATGTGCCACATTTTCTTTATCCAGTGTATCACTGATGGGCATTTGGGTTGGCAGCATGTTTCTTTACAAAACAAATTCAGTGCTATGTTGATATTCTATTAGGTTGATTGTTTTAATGGATGTCTCTGATTTGCAGAGATTTTGTACCAAATTCTTGTGACAGATTTTTATTACTGAGTTATTAGATTACCTTGAAGGATAGACCCTTATATCTGTATTTTCTCTTCTTTCTTTCTTTCCAGTGATATTGTCTTATATTAGGTGGCAGGCAAAAAACCTCAAGAACATCTTGACCAACTTCATTTTCCAAGTGTACATAGTCCTGTGTGTACATTACTCTTGGTCATATTTCACAAGGTTACAGTATTTTCGAACTGGAAAGAATCTCATTATCTTTATAATCCTTTTGTTAGAAACCAACTGGAATCTGGTAAAAATCCTGAAGAATTAAATAAGTATATATTCAATCAATACAACCTCTTTAGAACACTTCTAAATTACTCCTATCAGTCCAAAAAACAATAATACTATTTTCAATATTAATGCTCTTACATTCAGTTTGGGAACCTTAATATCCCTTCTTTCTCAGCCCTTTAAGACAGAGACCAATCTGCCTTACTATAAAAGGAACAATAACAATATTAAAACAAATTGGTAGCATAAATAAAAACCATGCAACCTCATTATCTTTGTGGAGTAAGTGATTACAGTGCTGCTGGTTACCTGCAGAGGCAAAATGCTACCAGCAGCAATTTTGGTGAATTAACTGGGGTCTATTGGCATACTGTCAAGAATTTAGAATGATTCATGGAATGAGTATTAATGGAGTGAAACCTTCATTCCATCTACTTGGCACATGGCAAGGCAATCTAATTGTTTTTCCCTAAAGCAACACAACAATCCAATATTTCAACAGTGCATTTCTTTCTTACTGAAGAAACGAGTCATGAGACAAGAGAAGAGATCTAAAAAGCACTGAGATTTTTCTTTGAGTTTTATTAGATTTGCTGAACCTACACTACATGTTTGAAATGCAGGACTGAACAAAAACAATTGCGTGTCTAAGGTAAGCAAAGTATCCAAGGGAGAAACTTTACGTTAATAAACAAATGTTACTGAGCATCCACTGTGGACTAAGCTCCATGCTAGATACTTCTCAATCTTATTACCTAATAAGAAAACAACTATGAAACAAAATGTATGAGACCATAATTAAAACTAGTTTGTAGATAGCTCATATCATGGAGGTACCTAAGTCACATAACCCCTTACTACGCAAAGGGTGGTCTGCTGACCATAGCCTTGGCATCACCTAGGAGCCTGTTGGCAATGCAGAATCTCAAGCCCTACCCCGAACCATGAAATCAGAGCTGCATTGTAACAGTCTCTCCGTTTGCACATTAAAGTTTAAGAAGCACCGATTTAACCAACTCTCTTGGATTATATTTGAGGAAAATAAGGCTCAGGGTGGTTAAGTGATGTGTCTGACCAAATAGCTAGTTAGGAACCCGGCTGGGACTCCTGGGACTCTCAGCTCATGGGCCAATGGAACTCAGGATACTGCAGGATTTTAGACAAGAGGGACTTAAGTGTGTATCATTCCCTCAAATGACCATTGATTGTTCCCATCTTCTCTGTGCAAAGCACATACGGACAGAGAGCCTGAGTCAGCCCAATCCCCTGCCCCCTCCCAACATCTCCTCCTGCTAACCCTCCTGCACAGTCCTCCTGGAGGGACTTCCCCTTTGCCTGTCCTCATTCTAACCTTTTCCAAGGCCGGTTAAAGAACCAGCTGGCCCATGAAGCCTTCCCTAATGACTCCAGTCCTCTTCAGTTTCTGCCTTTTTAATTCAGATTTGCTCCTACATTCTGCATAGGACATTCTAAATAGTTACTTATTACACCCTGATGCGTTTTCTAATAGCATGTACTAGACATGTTGGTATATGATTATATTACAATAATATGGATGCAGTCCTTTTCTCTATTGTCCTATTCAATACTTGTAACTATGTCTCCTTTCCTAAATAGATTACTTGTATTTTATCATATTAGACCATCACTTAACACAATACCAGAAATAATATGAAACTCTTAGTGGTGGAAGGGATCCTCTCTAAAATATCCCTAAGACGTAGACATCCAGTTTTTCACTTGCATACTTCCTGTGTTAGGAGGCTCACTACCTTTTAAAAACAGTACCTTTTTAATTCCAAACCTTAATTATTAGAAAATTCTAGGCCAAAATCTACTTACCACTAACTTCTACCAGTATCTCAGTTCTGCCCTTAGAGGTAGTTTTGAACTGGTTGAATCCATCTTCCACAGGAAAGTGCTGCAAGTATTGAACTAATTTAATAAAAATAATTTGGAAACACAGTAAAGGCCTGACAGGAGCAATGAAGACCTAAGCCTGTATCCTGCATTTCCTGCCTGTATGCTTCTTAATGAATTCATGCTATTGATAAATTTGTGTTGAACACCTACTATGTATGTGCTGGGCTCTATGGAGGACATGCTTTGTGGAGAGATTATAGGACAGAGGGAAGATGACAAGGTCACACATATCCCTGAAGCTGCAGAATGGAAACAACTTCACAACGGAAGCTTGAGACCATCTCATCTGACCTTGCATTTCATCCAGGTCTTCCTAAGCTGCCAAAGTATAAGCCCCTCTACTCATCCCTCCCCTTCCACACACTCACTCCAGTTTGGTTCTATGTTCTTCCCTTGGCAAATCAACTTCCCATGGCTGCTTTTCTAGAATTCCAACTCCCAAGTTAATAAACTCCCGCTAAACTCTCAGCCTTTTCCCAGAATACTCTCTCCATCTGCATGCTGGGATTTCTGCTGAGGGTGCTGCCTCCCCTTCTACTAAAGTGAAGGCTGCTTATTTTCCCAATGATGACTCACAACAGAGCCAGAGAAGAAGGAGCTGCCATTCTTTTTTTTTTTTTGAGAGGGAGTTTCGCTCTTGTTACCCAGGCTGGAGTGCAGTGGTGTGATCTCGGCTCACCACAACCTCCGCCTCCTGGGTTCCAGCAATTCTCCTGCCTCAGCCTCCCAAGTAGCTGGGACTACAGGCGCACACCACCATGCCCAGCTTATTTTTGTATGTTTAGTAGAGACGAGGTTTCACCATGTTGACCAGGATGGTCTCGATCTCTTGACCTCGTGATCCACCCGCCTCAGCCTCCCAAAGTGCTGGGATTATAGGACTGAGCCACCGCACCCGGAGCTGCCATTCTTTAAGCCTCCCAATGGCCTTTTAGATTCCTCACTTATTCATTCATTCATTCAAACTAGGGTCCTTCACCCAGTATACAAACACTTCTTCTACGGCTAATACATGCTAGTTACAGGAATAACTACAGAATCTTCTGACAGTCCCTCTCTGCTCTTAAGGCAATTTATCCTCTCTGGACAGCTGTAACACTGAGGCAGGAACAGCTGAGCTGAGGACAGATTTTAGGTTGTATTTCTGAATTTCATATTTCTTTCAAGGGGAGAAAAGTGAGATCTTTTCTGCTATTTCATCATCACATTACAATTTGGAAAGGAAAATTTTACCTTCATAAATGCTAGAGAAAAAAATAAACAATGGAATATGTAATGCTAAAGGCTTATAAAGTTTAAGCCTACCATGATTTAACAGGAGGTATCCGAGAGAAAGGGGTGGTTGGTGCAGCCTCCACTGTGGAGGATTTAAGGTGCCAGGAGAGGTGACAGAGGCCGTGGTCGTGGCAAGTGCTTTGGTTCCAGAGGAGGTCCAGGAGGAAGGTTCGGGCTCTTTGTGCCACATATTCCATTTGATTTCTATTTGTGTGAAATGGCCTCCCCACCCCTCCCCACCCTCTCAGTCAAGACAGCACCTGATGAAACATCCTTCAGCGAGGCCTTGCTGAAGAGCCTTCAGTACCTGGCTCCCAACTCTGCTAAATGGGACTCTATCCTTTCTCTGGTGAGAAAAATAAACAGTGTGACTGATAATTCGATTGTGGCTCTAATTTGAAATGCAAATTCAAGAAGTCTGACAGGTGGGATCCTACTAAAGAGAACAATGGCTACAGGCCACCGTGCAGCTGCCCCACTGGTAATACTAAATACTCTGCCAACCCTGAAAGCTGTTACTGCCCTGGGGAACAAAGTCATGGAAAGCCTCACAGCACACAGGAGCCTTCTGTAGTTTTGACCGTGCTGGCCAACCAAACTGGCTTGAAATCAGTTCTTCTGAGGCTACAGTGAAGATTCTCATTACAACAGTGCCACTCAGTCTTGGGAAAATGGACCGCAAACTCCATTTGGATAGCAAGGTATTGCACAATGCCTTCACAGCCATCCGACCTGCCTGCCAATTCAGAGAAATGCTCTCAGTCCACAGCTAAAGATCTCATCAGATCATTCAAGGACTGGAGGATTCGTTTTCCTGGCTTTGAGCCACTCACATTCTGGACCCTTGACCTAGTGGCTCATTCTGCTGTGATGAATACCTCGCCACACAGCCTTTGGCCCTAAATGTTACATATGGGCACTGCTTGCAGATTCTGGCTGCAGAACTGTTCCCAGCAGGGTCACTGGGTATCACTGACCCTTGTGAGAGTACACACAGTCACGACCATGTGACTGCAGGACATGGTCTGCCACACAGCTCCAACTCTGGTCCAAATTCTCTCACATGGTGGCTTTAGGAAGATCATTGGCCAGGAGGGTGACACCAGCCATCTTGCTTCTGAAATATCTACCCGGGATGGAGTGTTAGTAAGACCTTCAGAACAGGCCTAAGAGAAGCTGCCAGAGAAAAAGGAAGGAGAGGGAGATGAGGAAAAGACAGAAGAATCTCCTCAAGGAGACCAAGAGGAAAGTGTGGAAACTCAGGAGTGGCCTTCCCTTCACTCCTTCTCCTACCCAAGGGGGACGACCGGAGCCTAAGCTAGCTGCCAGTGTGCTTTACCTGATGGCAGGCATTTCCATGGGACAGGAAGACAACAGGAAGGAAAATAAACTCCATAGAAGGAAGTGTCAGTCCAGTGGGTTTTGATATTGGCTTAGCAGCCAGAGTCTCCCATTTATGACCTACGCCATCCATCTATAATGAAGTAGAATACCAATATTTCTTCCTCATACTCTAAAATCCCCAACTCCTGAAAACCCCTCTCTCAACTAATAACTTTGCTGTTGAAATATTGTGAGCTATTAGTGTCTGGATAACATTTTCTGAGAAAAACAATGGAAGTACTTCCTAATAGGGCATAAATAAATAAATAAATAAATATAAAAGGAGATACCTGAGAGCAAATACGCTTGAAGATCTACAAATTTTTGCTTTTTCCTTAGTGATGTAACTCCCAAAGAAGCTGTTGTTTATAGATTTCCCCTTCATTAATTTGGATTATATGAGCCTAAAGACTAAGGGACTTGGTAGAGAAAGAGAGCAATGTCTATGGGTGACTTTTGTGGACTTTGCAAATTAAAAAAAGTCAGCTGGCTATAGAGAACCTCACTGGTTGACACCCAGGCCATGTCAACTCCTCTCTTTAACCAAGCTTTCACAACTTAACTTCTAACCTAACCTCACTGCCCATCCTGGACTTCAAAGTACAGCTATGTAATTTGTTTATTGCATTCTATTCATATTCTATTTTTATCCCCAAATAGAGCTGCCTGAGAACAGAAATTGTTCTTCTGACTTCTTTTGTCTACAAAAAAGGCATAAAATCAATACATGTTGAGTTGAGACCTTTCATACTTTCCTCATCAGAATATACAGTGTTTTAAGAACAGATTGCAAATTTTATCAGTGGAATGTTGTTACATATCAAGGAGGCCCTCTTTTTTCTCACCTAAGATAGGGCTACATTAAAACAAGTACTTGATAAATGCCTTTTAATAACAGTATACTAAAAAAATCATTATAGCATTTAATAGATGCTTGCCACATGTACAAATATATACAGTAGTTTTAAAATAGTAGGTACAAAATAGAAAGGTTCTGATATCTTACCAAGTTGATAGCTAGCTTTTAAATAGCTGCAGCACACTGGTTGACATTATGTAAGCGAATCTGAACTTCCAAATAGGCATGTTTTACCTGTCTGAATACATGAATAAAGGAATTGTTCTAAGGTATTCACTACACACGCATGCTCCCAAGCACACATGCACACGCACACGTACACACACACACACACACACACACACACACACACATTTTCATCATTGGCAACTTTTTCCTGGATTACTCAGGCTTGAGTCAAGTGTGTTCACCCGCTCTGCCTTTCACCAGTGCCATCTCTTCATACACCCGTAACTGTCTGGCACAGGGTGAAATCATGATTTAGCAAAAGGGCAAGTAGGAGGCAAAATGGAGTGCTATCTTCCCTAATTGCTATTTAAAGGAGACAATAAAAAGGCTGAAACAAATTAAATTAGCAAGAAGCAAGAGCATCCCAATGAACTGGCCAAGAAAATCAACTTGGAAAATCAGCTATTAAACCTTCATGCATACTCATTTTCATAATTTCATGTGTGTGTTACTGAAACACAACCCGCCAATGAAATGGCTGGGATGAAGGTGCTTCATTTCCCTGAGATAAGTCCTTTGCAGTTGGCCTTAATGAAGTTGGAAGTGAAGCTTTTTTAATGCCCTCATTCATATTTCCCATTCCAGGACTGGAGTGTTTTGACCGGAGTTGGGGAAGTCTGTAAAGGAGGTAAGAAGCTGACTCGGACTGCTCACCTTTCTGAATTCTTCTACTTTATTCTCTTTTCCAAATGTATGTGCTAGAGTATGGATTTTGGTTTTTATTATCATTTCCTTTATGTATCATCATCACCATATCATCCTCCTCATCATCATTTAAAAGACCTGATTTTTACTTATTTGCAGACAATATTCCTGGAATGTTTAAGGGTAAGAGTTTCTATGTATGTTTTTTATCTGTTAATTTCATCATCTCATGCTGTCAATCTTAGTTATTCTTATGTATAGGTCTTCATCCTTATAAAAGGCTAATCTTTATTACTCACAGCAGTCATTGAAAAAACCACAAGCATGAATAACATCTATAGAGAATAAATATCTGCACTTACTTTTACCCAATACTTCTAACTTTTTAGTCTGTGAGCTGTCACTAAAGTACAAAATAAGTAGCCAAATGCATTTATTTAAGATTCTTCTTTGGCACTTCCTTTCTACTCATTAGTTTGCTAAATCGTAATTGCTATCTGGGGCAAAACAGAAATTGGAGCACATATTTAAACAGTACAAATTTTAAAAGGAAGAGAAGCAATGAATTTGGATTATTCACAATAAAAAATTGTGAGAGCCAATGTCCTGAAGATTAGCTATTCAGACAGGAATGTTTCCATTGAAGATTAAGAACCTATCTTTATATAGTGGATTATTAGTGTGGTCTACTCTTTTCCTTGATTTTGCTTTTTTAAAAAAATTAAATATTTCAATCTACTGCTCAAGAAAATAGTTCTATAAACCCTTTTCTCCACATGTGAACAGTGAGTGGCATTTCTGAACTCAGAGCAAGATTTAATAATCGTAGAACTCTCAGACCAGAATTTCAGAGGCCACAGATGTGTTATGAGGAAGATTAACAATATGATTTCACAGGCCTTTGGTGGCAGAAGGAAGTCCAAACATATGCTTGGGACCTAGAAGGCCAATGCTCAAGCTAACTAGTGCTCTGCACATTCAGTCTTATTCATTCTTTATTATTTCTGAGAAAGAAAGAAAGGACCAAATAAAAAGAGAAACTCTAACTCAGGGGTGTCCAATCTTTTGGCTTCCCTGCGCCACATTGGAAGAATTAGAATTTTCTTGGGCCACACATAAAATACCTAATATTAACAATAGATGATGACCTTAAAAATTTGCAAAAAAAAAAAAAAATTCCTAATGTTATAAGAAAGTTTACTAATTTGTGTTGGGCCACATTCAAAGCCATCTTGGGCTGCATGTTGGACAAGGTTGCTTCAGATGAAAGTAGATGGCTCTTCAGGCCAAGTATTTGATATTCATGTTAACTTTAGCTAAACAGAAAATCCCTGATGGCATACAATTAGATTAAAATACGTTTTCACTAGAAAGACAAAGACATCTTAACTTTTGAGGTAGCAATAAATAGCCCTTGGTAGATACACATCCTCATAATTACGCATTAATATTAACTTTATACATTTTAAATTCATCAGAATAGGATGAGGTGTGTCCCTGGTTTACAATTGCGTTAAAACATTTGAAATGAAAAACACATGTATTAAACTGTCACACCTGTGTGATGGCAGACCTGGACTTCGCAGTTTCTCGCTCCAGCACCAGCCCCTTCTTCACCTTTTCCTTACTCCACAGGCTGGGAGAGAAACTCTCTCTGCTTCCCTCGCCCTTGGAGCTTTCCCTGTCCCCCTGATTTTATATGAAGAAATAGAATATGAGGAAATAGAAAAGGGGCTTGAAGTCCCCGTCGTGAGTGCCTTTTTGCAATGACCTGCCTTATCGGGTGTTGCGGGTCCCTCCTCCTTCACAGCTGCTGAGCCCAGAGGCCAGCTGGCCCCTCCTCTGAATTTTAGGATGTCATTAAAAAGATGAATCTTAAAAATAAAAAAATAAAAATAAATTAAAAAAAGATGTGTTTTTTCCTTTGTCAGCAATCAACACATTAGATTTTCAAATTGTTTTCTTGCCTATTAAATTTCATTCTTGAAATATTTTTGAGTGCCTACTATTTCCCAGATTACTGTATTTACTCTGGGAATTCAATATAAGGGATGAATTAGACATAGCCCCCCGCCCCTACTAAAGAACTCACAAATATGGAGTTTGATGACAGAGAAGGAAATGTTACTATGCAACTTGGAAAATAAAATGTGTTGTGAAAGATAACGTCTAATATTTGGGTTTTATTATTTTGTTTTTTGTTTTTGTTTTTGAGATAGAGTCTCACTCCATCACCCAGGCTGCAATGCAGTGACACAATCTTGGCTCACTGCAACCTCCACCTGCCCAGTTCAAGCAATTTTCCTGCCTCAGCCTCCCAAGTAGCTGGGATTACAGGTACATACCACCACGGCCGGCTAATTTTTGTATTTTTAGTAGAGATGGGGTTTTGCCATGATGGGCAGGCTGGTCTTGAACTCTTGACCTCAAATGATTCACCTGCCTTGGCCTCCCAAAGTGCTGGTATTACAGCCATGAGCCACCATGTCCAGCCAATACACGAGAATATGTGCACTTATAAACAATCCATGTTGTTCTTCTGGGTTTTATTTATTTATTTATTTAGAACAGGGTCTTACACTGTTGCCCAGGCTGGAGTGCTATGGCCAATCATAGCTCACTGCAGCCTTGAGCTCCTGAGCTCAAGGGATCCTTCCACCTCAGCCTCCCAAAGCACTGAGATTACAGGAGTGAACCACTGCTCCTGGCCTAATTCTTTATTCTTTATTCTTTTTTTTCTAAGAAGGGATCTCACTAAGACACCCAGGCTTGAGTAGAGTGTCACAATCATGGCTCACTGCAGCCTCAACTTCCCAGGCTCAAGCAATCCTCCCACCTCAGCCTCCCTAGTAGCTGAGACTATAGACACACACCACCATGCCTGGCTAATATTTACATTTTTTGTAGAGACGGGTTTTGCCTGAGTGATCCTCCTGCCTCAGCCTCCCAAAGTGCTGGGATTATAGGCATGAGTCACCATGCTTGCCCCTAATTCCTTATTGTTTATTAAATCTTATGGTTGATTAGAGCAAAAGGAAAAACGATAAACGTACATAGAATCCCAACTCTGTTCTAGGGATTTTATATTTTAAAATAATGCACCCTTGTCTCAAAGAATCATAAACCATAAAAGCTGAAAGAAAACATTTTTTAAAATTTCAGATTTTGGCCAAGTGCAGTGGCTCACACCTGTCATCCCAGCACTTTAGGAGGCTGAGTCTGGCAGATTGCTTGAGGCCAGGAGTTCAGACCAGCTTAGACAACATGGTAAAACCCCATCTCTACCAAAAAAAATATAAAAATTAGCCAGCGTGTTGGTGAGCGCCTGTAGTCCCAGCTACTCAGGAGGCTAAGGCATGAGAATCTCTTGAACCCAGGAGGTCAAGGCTACAGCGAGCTATGATTGCACCACTGCACTCTAGCCTGGGCAACAGAGCAACACTCTGCCTCCAAAAAAAAAAAAAAGTATGATTTAAATTAAAACTAAACTGATATAGGAAGAGGTTAAACATAAGTCTGAGAAACATTAATCTAGGTCACATGGTAAATAAGTGGGCTTTTATGGACTATTTGGGGTACCTGAGGCAGATTAGGGGTGACTGCAAATTCTTTGCCACTCTTTCCACCGAGAGGTAGACCACCTCTCCTTGAATCTAAATGGTCTCTATCACAATTTTGACAAACAGAAAGAACACTGTACTAGTTTTCCAGGTCCAGACCAAAGAAACTGGCAGCTTCCACTTCCTATCTCTTGGAATACTCACTCTTGGAATCCAGCCACCATCCTGTGAGAAAGCCTAAGCAGCCCCACAGGAAGGCCCTTGTAGAGAAGAAGCAAGGACTCTGGCCAACAGCCCCCATGTAGCTCCCAGCTGACAGCCAATACCAAGTTGCCAGCCATATGAGCCATGTTGGAAGTGAATCCCCCAGCCTCAGTCTAGCTACCTCAGTTGACACCAGGTGGGACAAATGTAAGCTGCCCAGATGTGCCCTTTCTAAATTCCTGACCCATAAAATTGTGAGTAAAATAAAATTTGCTGGCGGGGGCAGGGTGGGAAAGAGGATAGATTGTTATACAGTAATAGATATTCAGAACAGAATCTAATTATGATTAATACCACCAACTCTATGTACAATGTGAGTAAGAAACAGGTTCTGGAGTCAAACTGCCTGGGTTCCAGCTGTGTAATCTTCAACAATTTAATCTGTCTGTGCCTCATATTCTTCTGCAAAATTAGGTTAACTATAATCTAAGTCATAGGATTTTTGAAAGAATTAAATGAGGCAACTCACATAAGCACTTAGGGCCTAGTCCATAGCTAACATTATTGAGAATTCACTATTATCATTGTAGGAAAATGTGCTGAAAAGTTAGAAACTACCCATTTTAAATGGACTTTGAAAACACATCTGTTCACAGCTTGAGACTTGTCTATCTACAGGATTCTTCAGCTTTACTCTCCTCAGCTTCCCATATAAAATTATGAGCATGTCAATGACTGTCTCCCTCAGGGTTAATTTGGTGTTAGCCCAAGCTCTTATATTTCACGTACTGTGAAAATACTGTTTCAAGAAATGGTCTACTCATCAAAATCATGTATCTCAATTGTGTTAAGTATATAATGACTTGCCATGTTAGCAAGATAAATCCAGGGTTAATTTAATGTGAGTATTTGAGATTTATTTTATTTTTTCTGGCTCTGTGAACTTAAACATTTCTTCCACTTGATTTTTTTTTCTCCCATTTTTAGTTAGAAGGAGCATTCCAACAAGTAGATGCACAAGATGCATTTGCAAATAGCAGTGTCCAAACTTTCGAATTGTTCAACTTGAGTGACAGATCCATCCCTATGAATACTTCACATGTTGTTTATCCTTTTCTTAAATGTTACCTGATTCTGCTGCTAAAAATCAATCAAAGAACTGGTGATTTGTTTGGGGGTCTTAAATTAATTTTGAGCAACTCTGCTAGCTGCATCCTGTGAGAGAGCTTGTGGGGAGGAAAATAAAAGAAAGGCTAAAAACAAATAAAAGAGAGAACAAAAACAAAAGAACACCCACAGGTTTGCAAATTGAGGTCTGAGTAATACACCATTCCCATTAAATTATATTGTTAATCCAAAGACAATTAGTCTTCCTGTGAGAAGTGTACGTAGGAGCACATTCTAAGTACATAGATTGTTGTCTAAAACTCAGAATAGTATTGCATATCAATCCATAGTGATCGCTCCACAGATCATAAATGACATTACTTGAAATATCTTAATTTGTGCACCAGGTTCTTCGACATGGTAAAATTCCCTGAATATTTGTGCAAAATGAAAGCAAAGAATGCTATAAATTGAAATGCAATAAAAGGAGTTTATTTCCAAGCCACAGCTTGGAATCATCTCCATTTTGAATGTTACTGGCAAAGAATGTATTCTTGATTAGGCTTTGTTGATAGGCAAAATGTGGAACACATTTTCAGTTTTATAAGTCTCTGAGGCTCTAGAAATCCAATTCTGAGCTACATAAAATAGATCAGCACAATTTCTCCTCTCCTCTCCCACCAAAAGAAAAAGAAGTTCCCAACCAGGATAGAACTGACGGCATACAAGAGAATTCACAATTTCTAGGGTGATCTCTGAACATGTAAACAGAGATGAAATGCCATGGATGGGAGCAAAGTTAGAAGGGCTCAAGAAAGGGTTGGTCAATGCCAATGATAGAGGAGAAAAAGGTGGAGGGACTGGGGAAGGACCGAGAAACAAGCATAATTGGGAGGGGAGCAGGGAGAAATTCATGATGAAATTACATCCTGTGTTAACAGAATTGCTTCTAGAGCTGTGCCAGAAGTTGCTGCCCCCAGAATTTGCAGGTATCTTATAGATATGAGAATGAGAACCCCACAGGTCAGTTCCCCATTTTGCCACTGGCCAACTGTATGATCTTAGAAATATTCAATATTCTGCATTTGTTTTCCCAGATATGTAAAAACAGCAATTACCACATGTTCCCTACTCGTCCTATTGAAATCTCTGAACTAGAATTTCTGAAAATCTATGCAACTTGTAACTTACACAATTTCACAGTTGTGATTTTTGTCATCCCCATTCCAAGAACCTACACAAGGTATAAACCTCATAAGCACTGGGCCACACCTCAGCATCCTGGTTCTGCCTCTTACCTTCCAGGCGGGCTCAAAACCTCCACAGAACCACAGAGAATGTCATTAGTTTTCTTACTTTTATGGTTATTATTGACCCTTAACTACAGGTCTCCCTCCTGGTGGGTTCCCTCCTCCGTGGCTTCTCATGTCATGGGGCTGCATTTTTGTTGTCAGATTATCTCCAAACACACAGCAAACATTAAGTCTAACAAAAACATTACCAAAGGGTATTAAAAGGTGAGCCTGCATTTTTACATTTCCTCTGGAGTCTTACTCTTGGTAATTTACATAACTGCTTCAGAATATTCAACATGCATTTCTAAATGTCACTGTTTGCAGGGATTATTTGTATATTGCCTTAATTAACTTCAACTTCAAAATCTGGTTGATCAGAATCGGGTTTTTTATGCATCTCCTGGCCTCTCTAGCACTGGTTTAATTAGGTTCCCAGCTTGCTTTCACCTAGATCAAAAGCAAGAAGAGGGGACTTGAGGAGGATTATCATAATAAATAAAATACACTTGCTTGTTCTTTCGTTCCTCATTCTGTGTGCATTTTTGCCATTTTTTTTGTTTATACTGTAGAAATAATTAATGTACACCATGCCTATTCTACATATGATTGTGTATCTAGCATTCTGCAGACACTTAACTTTTTTTCTTTTTTTTTGAGATGGAATCTCACTCTGTCACCCAGGCTGGAGTGCAGTGGCACAGGCTTGGCTCACTGCAACCTCTACCTCCCAGGTTCAAGCAATTATCCTGCCTCAGTCTCCTGAGTAGCTGGGACTACAGGCAGGCAAGCACCACCATGGCCAGATTTTTTTTATTTTTTTATTTTTTATTTTTAGTAGAGATGGGGTTTCACCATGTTGACCAGGCTGGTCTCGAACTCCTGACCTCAGCTGATCCACCCACCTGTGCCTCCCAAAGTGCTGGGATTACAGGCATAAGCTACCCACCATACCTGGCCTGACACTTAACTATTAAACCAAGAACTGTGTATTCAAAAAACTAAACCTACTTTCAAGCTCAACATCATGTCTCAAAAGAATGCAGAACAAATAACTCATACTATGTTTTTAGTGGTCTACACTCAGAAATCCTGATATCAAGAAAGAAATGTCATCCAGACTATTCAGAAAGTCATGTTAATTATCCAATTGACAGAGAAATCACAAGATGGAATCATCTATCAACAGAATAGGCAAAGAGAAATGTGAAAGATCTCTGATTCATAGAAAAATAAAATCTAGATAAAATACTAGCTGGAGAAAACCTGTATGTATCATTCAATCTTTTGATGCTCATTTGGTAATTTTTCAAAAAATATGGAAATATAAAGTATAAAAAGTAAAAGGTTACCAATTCTGTCACAATCCTCCAACTAATTCCTCTGCTTCTTTCTTGGGTAGCCACCGCTCATAATTTAGTGTGTAAACTCTAGTTTTCAAACCATTCTAGTGCCAGACAAAAAATTGATATATATATATGTAATGTTTATAAATATAATAATGCAAATAATATCTACATGGATATACACCATTATACATTCATTTAATGATTTTCCTTTTGATGAATATTTAGGTTGTTGAATATCCCTAACAGATACATCTTTGGGCACAAGTTTCAGTATTTTTGGAGTACGTATTCCTAGGCATGGGAGAATGGCACTCCTGTTGGGGGATTCCAGCTGGAAAGAGGAGAGAAAATATTCAGGAACTAAGCAAGTGGTGGTAAGATGAGAGAAAGCAAGTTCTATGAGGGATACAAGAAGGAGAAGAACTCTGAAGGTTCCAAGCGTTGGAAACAGGAGCAAACATCAGACTTTTCAGCAAGATGTGAGCCCTCTTTAATGTCTGACACTGAACTAATCAAATGCAATGATCTGTCTAATCCATCAACAAATCTTTATTGACCATCTGAGATGTATAGGCTTTGACCTGTAATAAAATAAGTGTAAACAGCAGGGCATTTAAATCTTAAGATACGGTACTTTAGACCTGATTATAATTCAGTTGGAAATAATGTCTGCTTAGCTGAGGTGTATGACACTCCACAGAGAGGGCACTGGTATCTTTTGTCACATGCGGTAAGTCTGTGCTTAGCAGAGTTATGATCACAGTTGTAATTTAATACAGTTTTTATCATCTTAAACTTCTTTACCATCAACTTCCAAAATACAAACAGTACTTTTTTCTTACTACATAATTAGAAAACATCCACTGGACAGCAAGGGAAGATGGCCGATTAGGAGCAGCTCAGGATAGCAGCTCCCAGCGAAAGCGCAGAGGGTGAGTGGATGCTGCATTTCCAGACAGATTTTTATTGCCCACAGACCATGAGATTCCCAGGCGGAGGAGCCCCATGGGTCACCAGCACGGCTGCTTTGGCCAGCGCGGCTGTTTTGGCTGGCACAGTGGTTCTCCCCACAAAATACATGGGTCCGGGCACCATTTTAGCTAGCAATTGGAGCTCCTGGGATAGAGAGTCACCCATTCAACTGATTGAAAAAAAAAAGGGGGACTGAAATGGAGCCAGGCCAGGAGATTCCTGGGCAAAAATGCACCACGAATCTCAGCACGGCTATTTCAGCTGGCGCAGTGGGTCTCTACATGGGAAATCACACAGATCCCGGTGCCTTTTCAACAAGTGACTGGAACACCTGGGACACAGAGTCACTGGTTCAACTCAAAAAAAAAAGGGGCTCTGAGGCAGGGAGCCAGGTGATCAGGCTTGGCTGGTCCAACCCCCACAAAAAAACAGCAATCTGAAATGCTCTGGATTGAGAAATTCACAACAAGTGCTGCTGAACCCAGGATGGTCCAGCTCTGTGGGGGAGGGACATCTGCCATTACTGAGGCAGTCCACCACTGCAGAAGTAGTCCACCACTGCCGAGGCAGCCCGCCATTGCCGAGGCAGCCTGCCATTACAGACAGAGTCCACCATTATAGAGGTGGACCACCATTGCCAAGGCAGTTCTAACTATACCCCTATGAACAGGACTGCAGGGAAGTTCACATGGCAGATGGGTAGAGCATACAGCAGCTCAGTAAAGCCTCTACAGGCAGACAGTGACTAGACTGCCTCCTGGCTGGGCAGGGCAGCCCTGAAAAAAGGCAGCAGCACAACAGAAACTCATAAATAAAGCCCTAAATCCCTGGGACAGAGAGCTGGGGGGAAAATGGGGGGTGGGGGATTATGAGTTCTCCTGCAGCAGACTTAAACATACCTGCCCACCAGCTCTGAATGAACAATGGAACTCACAGCTCAGCACGTGAGCTCCTATAAAGGACAGACTGTATCCTCAAGCAGCTGCCTGACCCCTGTATATCCAAAGAGTCACCTCATAAAGGAGAGCTCAGACTGATATCTGGCAGGTATCCTTTTGGGACAAAGATACCAGAAGAAGAAACTGGCAGCAACTCTTACTGTTCTGCAGCCACTGCAGGTGATGCCCAGGCAAGCAGGGCCTGGAGTGGACTGCAGCAGTCCTATAGCAGAGAAGCCTGAATGTTAGAAGGAAAACTAAGAAATAACTTCATCATCAACAAACTTAATCAATCAACATCCACTCAGATACCCAATCTGAAAGTCAACAACTACAAAGGTGACAGGTGGATAAATCCACAAAGATGGGAAGAAACCAGCACAAAAAGGATGAAAACACCCAAAACCAGAACGCCTCTCCTTCTACAAGGGATCACAACTCCTTAACAGCAAGGGAACAAGGCTGGAAGGAGAATGAAAGTGATGAATTGACAGAATCAGGCTTCAGAAGGTGGGTAATAAGAAACTTCTCTGAGCTAAAAGAACATGTTCTAACCCAATGCAAAGAAACTAAGAACTTTGAAAAAAGATTTGATGAAATGCTAATGAGAATAAACAACTTAGAGAGGAATATAAGTGAATTGATGGAGCTGAAAAACACAAGATGAGAACTTCGTGAGGCATGCACAAGTTTCAACAGCCGAATTGACCAAGCAGAAGAAAGGATATCAGAGGTCGAAGATTAACTCAATGAAATAAAACGAGAAGGCAAGATTAGAGAAAAAAGAGTAACGAGGAATGAACACAGTCTTCAAGAAATAGGGGACTATGTGAAAAGACCTAATAGGGGACTATGTGAAAAGACAAGGGCTGAAGTTGAGGCAGCAATTAAAAGCCTACCAACCAAAAAAATCCCAGGTCCAGATGGGTTCACAGCTAAATTCTACCAGACATACAAAGAGGATCTGGTACCATTCCTTCTGAAACTATTCCAAACAATCCAAAAAGAGGGAATCCTTCCCAAAGCATTTTATGATACCAACATCATCCTGATACCAAAACCTGGCAGAGACTCAGCAAGAAAAGGAAACTTCAGGCCAATAACCATGATGAACATAGATGTAAAAATCTTCAATAAAATACTGGCAAAGCAATTGCAATAGCATATCAAAAAGCTTATCCACCATTATCAAGTAGGCTTCATCCCGGGGATGCAAGCCTGGTTCAACATACACAAGTCTATAAATGTAATTCACCACATAAACAGAAACAAAGACAAAAACCACATGATTATCTCAATTGATGCAGAGAAGGCCTCTGACAAAATTCAGCAGCCATTTATGCAAAAACCCTCAATAAACTAGGTATTGACGGAACGTATCTCAAAATAATAAAAGCTATTTATGACAAACCAACACTGAATGAGCAAAAACTCGAAGCATTCCCTTTGAAATCTGGCACTAGACAAGGATGCCCTCTCTCACCACTCCTATTCAATATAGTATTGGAAGTTCTAGCCAGAGCAATCAGGCAAGAAAAAGAAATAAAGGGTATTCAATTAGGAAAGGAGGAAGTCAAATT
>CAUYQU010086514.1:0-24558 GCA_963574635.1 Cheracebus regulus
TCTTTTGCATTTGCTGAGGAGTGATTTACTTCCAATTATGTGGTCAGTTTTAGAGTAGGTGTGATGTGGTGCTGAGAAGAATGTATATTCTGTGGATTTGGGGTGGAGAGTTCTGTAAATGTCTATTAGGTTTGCTTGTTCCAGATCTGAGTTCAAGTCCTGGATATCCTTGTTAATTTTCTGTCTCGTTGATCTATCTAATATTGACAGTGGAGTGTTAACGTCTCCCACTATTATTGTGTGGGAGTCTAAGTCTCTATGTAGGTTGTTAAGAACTTGCTTTATGTATCTGAGTGCCCCTGTATTGGGTGCGTATATATTTAGGATCGTTAGCTCTTATTGTTGTATTGATCCTTTTACCATTATGTAATGTCCTTCTTTGTCTCTTTTGGTTTTTGTTGGTTTAAAGTCTATTTTCTCAGAGACTAGGATTGAAACTCCTGCTTCTTTTTGCTCTCCATTTGCTTGGGAAATCTTCCTCCATCCCTTTATTTTGAGCCTCAGTGTATCCTTGCTTGTGAGATCCAGGTTTCCTGGATACAGCACAATGATGGGCTTTGACTTTTTATCCAATTTGCCAGTCTGTGTCTTTTGATTGGGGCATTTAGCCCATTTATATTTAGGGTTAATATTGTTATGTGTGAATTTGATCCTGCCATTTTGATGCTAGCTGGTTGTTTTGCCTGTTAGTTGATGCAGTTTCTTCATTGTGTCAATGGTCTTTACCATTTGGTATGTTTTTGGAGTGGCTGGTACTGATTGTTCCTTTCTATGTTTAGTGCTTCTTTCAGGAGTTCTTGTAAGGCAGGCCTCCTGGTGACAAAATCTTTCAGCAGCTGCTTGTTTGTAAAGCGTTTTATTTCTCCTTCTCTTATGAAGCTTAGTTTGGCTAGATATGAAATTCTAGGTTGAAAGTTCTTTTCTTTAAGGATGTTGAATATTGGCCATTACTCTCTTCTGGCTTGTAGGGTTTCTACTGAGAGATCTGCTGTGAGTCTGATGGGCTTCCCTTTGTGGATAACCCGACCTTTCCCTCTGGCTGCCCTTAGCATTTTCTCCTTCATTCCAACCCTGGTGAATCTGATGATTATGTGCCTTGGGGTTTCTCTTCTTGAGGAAATTCTTTGTGGTGTTCTCTGTATTTCCTTGGTGTGAATGATGGCCTGCCTTGCTAGGTTGGGGAAGTTCTCCTGAATAATATCCTGAAGAGTGTTTTCCAGCTTGGATTCATTGTCTCCGTCACATTCAGGTACGCTTGTCAAACTTAGATTAGATCTTTCCACACAGTCCCATATTTCATGGATGCTTTATTCATTTCTTTTCACTCTTTTTTCTCTATTCTTGCCTTCTTGTTTTATTTCATTGAGTTGGTCTTCAATCTTTGATATCCTTTCTTCTGCTTAGTTAATTCAGGTATTAAAAGTTGTATATGCCTCACGAAGTTCTCATGTTGTGTTTTTAAGCTCCATCAAGTCATTTGTATTCTTCCCTAAGCTGTTTATTCTCATTAGCATTTCGTCAAAACTTTTTTAACTTCTTAGTTTTTTTCATTGGGTTAGAACATGTTCTTTTATCTCTGAGAATTTTGTTATTACCCACCTTCTGAAGCTTGTTTCTGTCAATTCATCAGACTCATTCTCCATCCAGCCTTGTTCCCTTGCTGGTGAGGAGTTGTGATCCCTTGGAGGAGGAGAGGCATTCTGGTTTTGGGTGTTTTCACCCTTTTTGCACTGGTTTCTTCCCATCTTTGTGGATTTACCTACCTGTGGTCTTTGTAGTTGGTGACTTTTGGATGGGGCCTCTGAGTGGACATCCTTTTTGTTGATGATAAAGTTATTTCTTTGTTTTTTAGTTTTCCTTCTAACAATCAGACCCCTCTGCTGTAGGATTGCTGGAGGTCCACTCCAGACCCTGCTTGCCTGAGGAATCACCTGCAATGGCTGCAGAACAGTAAGGGTTGCTGCCAATTTTTTCTTATATTATCTTCATGTCAGAAGGATACCCCCAGATGTCAGCCTGAGCTCTCCTTTATGAGGTGTCTCTTTGGATATACAGAGGTAGGGGAGCTGCTTGAGGAGACAGTCTGTCCGTTATAGGAGCTCAAGTGCTGAGCTGTTAGCTCTGGTGTTCCATTCAGAGCTGCCGGGCAGGTACGTTTAAGTCTGCTGCAGTGCAGCTCTGCTGCCGTGGGCTCTGCTCAGCTGCTGGGTGAACTTCCTTGCAGTTTTGTTTATAGAGGTATAAATAGAATTGCCTTGGTAATGGCAGACTGTCTCTGTAATGGCAGACTGTCTCTGTAATGGTGGATTGCCTCGGTAATGGTGGACTGCCTCGGTAACGGCGGACTACCTCATTAATGGTAGACTGCCTTGGTAAAGGCGGATGCCATTCCCCCCACAGAGCTGGACCATCCTGGGTCCAGGTTTACTTGCTGTGAAGCTCTCAATCCAGAGCATTTCAGACGCTGGTCTTTGTGGGCAAGCCAGATCACCTGGCTCCCTGTGTCTGCCCCATTTTTTTCAGTTGAGTGAATGATTCTGTCTCCCAGGGATTGCAGGTGCCAGTTGAAACGGCATCCAGATTTGTGTGAGTTTTTGTGTGGAGACCCACTGCCGCAGCTGAAACAGCCATGCTGGAGACTAATGGCAGTTTTCTGCCCAGGAATATCCTGGTCTATGGGCAGTAAAAATTTGTTTGTAAATGTGCTGATAACTCACCCTCTGCGTTCTTGCTGGGAACTGCTATCCAGAGCTGTTCCTATTTGGCCATCTTGGATCTATTGCCATCTCCTGATTTTTTAATGATTGCCATTCTAATTGGTATGAGGGGGTATCTCAATGTGGTTTTTGATTTGCACTTCTCTAATAACCAGTGATGATGAGCTTTTTTTCATATCTTTGTTAGTTGCATAAATGTCTTCTTTTGAAAAGTGTCTGTTCATATCCCTTGTCCACTTTTTGATGGGGTTGGGGTTTTTT
Source organism: Cheracebus regulus (assembly GCA_963574635.1). Taxonomy (NCBI): domain Eukaryota; kingdom Metazoa; phylum Chordata; class Mammalia; order Primates; family Pitheciidae; genus Cheracebus; species Cheracebus regulus. The sequence continues at coordinate 2,979 of CAUYQU010086514.1, forward strand.
TCTTGTAAATTTGTTTATGTTCCTTGTAGATTCTGAATATTAGCCTTTTGTCTGATAGGTAGATTGCAACAAAATTTTTTCTCATTCTACTTGTTGCTGGTTCACTCTATCGATAGTTTCTTTTGCTGTGCAGAAGCTCTTAAGTTTAATTAGATCCCATCTGTCTATTTTGGCTTTTCTTGCCATTGCTTTTGGTGTTTTACTCATGAAGTCCTTTCCTATGCCTGTGTCCTGGATGGTTTTCTTCTAGAGTTTTTATGGTGTTAGGACTCATGTTTAAATCTTTAATCCAGCTAGAGTTCATTTTTGTATGAGGTGTAAGGAAGGGATCCAGTTTCAGCTTTCTGCATATGGCTAACCAGTCTTCCTAACACCATTTATTAAATTGGGAATCCTTTCTCTATTGCTTGTTTTTGTCGTGTTTGTCAAAGATCAGATAGTTGTAATTGTGTGGCGTTCCTTCTGAGGCCTCTGTTGTGTTCCATTGATCTATATCTCTGTTTTGGTACCAGTACCATGCTATTTTGATTATAGTAGCCTTGTAATATACTTTTAAGTCAGGTAGTGTGATGCCTCCAGCTTTGTTTTGTTGTTGTTGTTGTTGCTTTGTTTGTTTTTTGCTTAGGATTGTCTTGGCAATTCAGGCTCTTTTTTTGTTCAATATAAAGTTTAAGGTGTCTTTTTTCCAGTTCTATGATAAAAGTCATTGGTACCTTGATGGAGATAGCATTGAATCTAGGAACATATAACGTTGTATTTCATTTTCAATTAACTCTTACAAGAATCTCCAGAGAGAGCTTTCTCATGATTACCTTTTCCAGGTGGCGATTCTGAGGTCCCAAGAAGTTAAATAAATAATTTATGGAGGAAGGAGTGAGAACCCGGTGGTCTGACTTGACGGCTGGGAGTCCTCACATTCATTTCAGTGCTGCTTGATCTCACTTAGCATCAGAACTCTCCAATAAGTCTGTCCTTCTCATATGCTGCCAGCTTCCAACACTTGAAAACTCCAGGTATGGAGTCTGGAAGGAGCAGGGAGAGTATCTGTGTCACAAATTAGAAATGTATAAAATGTTTCAAATGCAAATGTCATGTTAAGTTAAATATGATAGTTTCCCTTTTAAAGTTGAGCAAGCTGGGGCCCAGTATCACCCTGCTATCAGTAATTAGATCTAATATTAGAAATTACCAGTAATTAGAAGCGAGACTGCTTTCTCTGCTTCCTTCCACACTGACACACACAGGTGCACTATCCAGGCTTCAGTAGTATACCAACAATATTGCCTTAAAAACATTAAGATTTAAAAAGTGCCTTTTAAACGAAGTACTGGCTCAACTATTTTTATCTTATTTCTTACCATTTCACTTAAATAATTTCTATTTTCTTGGAATTATAATTCATAATCTGAATTATGTAGACCTCAGTCTTTTAGGATTAATTGCCAAATCTATGCATGCTTGAAGGTTGAGGCCAAATGGAACATGTGTTAAGAAAAAAAAAAAACATAATGGGCTATTTTCAAAAATAGTTCTTGCATGTTGAAGGAAACTAGATAGAACAGAATTGTGTGAAAGAACGTATTCTAGATTGGATTCAGGCTCAAATCAGAGACAGACTCAAGCATCATCTTACGAATGTTGATGCCTCAAATGCCACACTACTGTGTTTTAAATGCTCTCTAAATATAAGTATCTTCTCTAAAAGCAGAAAACTACCAACCACCAATTTACATCTCATTGCCAATAAAAAAAGAGGTATCTGTGGTGTTCAACAGAGAATCAGCAGGATACAGGACAAATGCAGGAGATGCCACATTAGAGTGATTTTTCATTTATTCGTTTACTTCACCAATGTCTTTTTTGCACCTGCCATTTTAATCTCAAATATTGTAAAATATTATAACCAAATTCATATTTTTAAAATAAACCTGGTTCTAGGACTGTTTACTTTTAGAACAAAAAAGAAAAAAAAATAGTCCTAAATGGATGTTTTTTAACCCCTTACTGAATTGAATTGGTGAAATAAGATTCTTGCCTAAAAGACAAGATGGTAGAGCAGATGAGTTGTCAGGGCTCATCCATGGTTGTTAAAATCCATTTTTGGAAGCAAACGGGACGTTTATTTTTTTCTGTCTTGCACATCTACACAATGACCATTTTATTAGTATTTTCATAATTTAATCCATGTACAAATGTTGGCTATTCTATTTCTCAGGAGTCTCCTGCCACTGCTGGGTAAGCTGCACTGACCCAGCTATGAAGTAGGATGTCTTTCCTATAATGGTTGAAATCTTTAATTAGGGGCATGACTGAGGAGGGTGCAGTCTTTGATGCTGTCACTGTTTGGGTTAAAATCCAGGCCCTGTTGTGTCTTAGGATCATGAAGAAGATCTTTAATCATTTCCAAGTGAGAGTTTCCCCATTTAAAGAGTTAGGTTCCTGTGAGAATAAAAATGTTGCCTTTTCTATGATGAACTGATAGCAAGATGTGCTACATTATAAATGATGAGCCTCCCTTCCTTTCTCCTTCCTTTGTTATGTCAGTTTGTATTTTTCTCTAAAAGCAAAACCTGGGACTCTGAGTCTCTGTGTGACCTGAGGTTCTCAGGACCCCATGAAGCCAGATGACTTTTCCAAGTGGCACAGGACTGCAGAGATGGGTTTGAATCACAGCATCTCAGGCAACCAAGCTCTCTGGTGCTATCTAGGGTAATCACCTTTCTAGTCTCAGCTGGTCTCACACTCCAAAGCTTAGCAAAGGGCTGCATGAGCTAATGGTCATCTAACCCAGTATAGGGGCCTTTTGGTACCTAAGAGATTCTGGACTGAAGTAGCCTTCAACGCCAGCTCTGAGACCATTTCCAGACCATCACCCTTAAGAGCAAATGTTTCCACCCATGTTTTGCACCCTGGTAACTATGCCAGCATGCCCCATTATGAAAACCACCTGTGCCAGTGTCAAACACCTCATGATTCCTCTAGATTAATAGGCATGAGCTGGTGCAGCTTTCTAGGAGCAGCAGAATGGGCCAGGCTAGGAGTCATATTCAACAGAGCTATGGAAACATGTTCTTGTCTTTTCCACATCGTGTGAAAAAATCTCCTGAAAGAAGATAGAAGGCACTCAAAACTTGGAGAGATACCTTCCTGCCTGGTAGTTATAGAAATATCCACTTGTAATAATTCAGTTCCCAGAATTGACTTCAGAATTTCTAATATTAGTTAGAACTTGAGGACTTCATTTCAGTATTGCATATTTTACCACTTAGGAGCCTAATGTAGTCATCTTTACAAACATAAATTTTCAATGCTGTCAGTATGAGATTTGCTCAAGGGCTGGAGGAGACCTCAGCAGTTTTAGTTTTTATGGCATCATATCCTTCTAGTCTCCCTGCCAACCCACAATCCTTTGCAGAGATTCTTCTTTTCATGTTATGGGAAAAGAGAATTGTCTTTAAGATCTTTGCAGATGTGGCTTTATTTAAATCTCTTATTAACATTCCAACACATTACCTATATTGTCTTCCACTAGCTCCTTCTGAATTTGCAAAAGTCTTTGCTCTTCTCTTAATAGAGGTGTAATGGATATTAAAACCTATGGTGAATAAAGAAATGTAAGAATAAGTAAAATAATTATAAAGGAAAAAATTGCGTCAGGTAGAAAAAAACAAAAGTTAAAACGTTAAAGGGAACTGCCTCCTGTCATCCAGTGAGGATATTTGGTCTGTGTAAAGTAGCAGTTAAAATTTGAATGCAAGTGTTATTTTAATCACGAGTTCAAAATTAATAAAAAAAATCTGTATGATTGAGTCTGTTCTGCTCTTTGTAATTGCTTCTCTTACAAGCTAGCACAGTCCATTAAATGATCCTGCTGAGAGAATTTTCCAAGACAGAATGCTACACGCTTTTATATTTGAATTGTGTACCAAACCTTTTATTTGTAGAAGTAGAGGAAGATAAAGCCTGTTTACTTGAGCTTGACTTTTCGAAATACTAGACCACAATGTTCAAGTCAAGGAGAATGTCCATTTTGTGAGAAGGAACATGTGCTTGAGTACACAAATATGAATCAGGCAACTGATGTATTCCTTGCACCTTTCACTGTCTTCTAATGTATGCGAAGACATAGAGAACCAAATCCTAAGACAATCCCCCCAAAATACCTACAAGTGTACAAATCATCTTATACCCTTGCTTATAACCATATTGTTCACTAGTCATACTGATTAATTGTGCCAGTTCACCTCATCCAATCTGTGGAAACTGTTAAGCTCTTTTAACTCTGTATTGAGCCACGTTTTATTCACGGTCAAGTTCCATGTGTGGAAGTTGTCACAGAAGCAGACATAAGGTATTCACTTTGGAGAAGTGATGTCACCGATATAAGAATGTCTTCCTTGGGCTGAATGATGCCTTGTGTCAAAGCCTCCCCAGTTACAAATAAAGCATCACCAGGTGATTAACTCACTAGAGATAAGGCATGCCTGCAGTTTCCACTAAAGTTTGGAGGCTGAATAACTGACACTCATCTGAGTGCAGGCTTCGGGCTGGCGTCGATCTGTTCATGACAGGAGCTCCCCAGAGCAGGAGGCAAAGTGAAACGAAGCACAAGCGTGAGAAATTGCAAGCCCACACATTTGTACAACTCATAGCTAGGTTTACTGGGAACCAGGGAAAGCAATGCCATTTGCATAAACATTTTAATTTTTTATTTTTTTTACTATTGAGTAACAACACTCATGGTTTAACCTTGGTTACACTGTTCTGACCAGGGCAGCAGATGACCAAAGCCAAAATACTGAATTGAGAGTGCAGGAGTTAGAATGTAGTTCCAGCTGGAACAGCCATTGCACAGCTCCCTCCCAGCCTCTGATTAGGAGGCTGGGGCACCTAGGGCCTTGGGCCAGTCTGGCTGGAGGACACTTTTACCTTGATTTCCTCTTTTGTCAATGGGCATCATGATATTTTCCACCAAATGCAATTCTTATTTATATAATGCCAAATGTTAAGTGTATTTCAACTCAATAAAATTTCAGGTGGGTTGGGGAGATGAATTTGCTGATTACTTATGACAGGTTAACTCTGTGACTCAATAGTTATGGACTAAATTCATTTTATACTCATTTATTGAAATTTATGAAAGAGGTCAGTGTTTATAGAGTTAATGCTACTATTTCCAGGTGTGACCATCTGGCTCTCAAATTTGACCCAGTTCTTTGTAATCTGAAGTTATCTTTGGTTTAAAAAAAAAAAAGTCTTTTAAAAAATCGTTTTGTAAGAATCCAACTATGGCACTTTTTTGCCTCCAAAATAAAAATATGTACATCATAAAACTTTTAGCATTTATTGAGAAAAATAGCTTGAGTGGTGCTTTCTAAATTTAAATTGGTGGACCATGTGAAAATACATATAATCAGGAATCTTGGTAACTAATATTAACTAGAAAATGAGATAGCCAAAATTGATGTATTTTCATTTTTTTATTCAAATTAAAGAGACAAAGATAAACTACTCGTCTGCAGAAGTATGAATCATAGTAGAGCTATAATGTGCAAAAATATACAGTAAAAAATAGCTGTACATGCACAGTTTATTTTCAATACCTACAAAGAATGTGAAATGTAGGTGTTTCTAAGCCCAGTAGCACAAAACTGAAATGACTTAGAGCATATTTATGGCTTTGCTATGGATAGACAAAAATCTACAATTCTGATCCTTAAATAAGATTTCTTTAAATCTAAAGTGTTCAAATTCTATATGTAATAAAAGTAAAACTGTAGTGTCTTCTTAAAGTTTTATTTTTTAATTGACCTACATAATAATTGTACATATTTATGGGGTATAGTCTGTAGTTTTAATACTTATATACATCATGTTATGATTAAATCAAGGTAATCTGCATATGCATCATCTCAAACATTTATCTTTTATTTTTGGTAAGGACATTCAGAAACCTCTCTTCCAGCTATTTGGAGATACACAATGCATTATTACGTATAGTCACCCTGCTGTGCAAAAGAACAGCACAGCTATTTCTTCCTGTCTAACGGTAACTTTGCACCCACCAAGCAACCTGTCTCCCCTTCCTCCTCCCTACTGTAACGTTTTTTTGAAAGGTACAGCCTAGCTGCTTGTGCCATTGTGATTTGAAATAACTGGTGTTTAGTAGGCTATAATTTTGGACTGAGAAAGGTACATAAATAGAGGCAAGAGTGGAAAAACTGGAGAAAAAAAGTCAGAGTTTATTTTATTGTCATTTGTGTCTTTTGTACAAAGAGCTTTTCTTAAGTCTTGATTTTCATTTACTAGCTGGGTATCTGGTATAAGTCACTCCATATTCCTGACCTTCGACATGTAAACTAAAATATGGAACCGTTATTGTGAAGCATGTTTGACTGGCCTGTGTAAGAAGCTGTGTGTTCCTTATTTCTCACATATTAATTACCATGATTAAGGATGGTTACCACATAGTAAGCGTTTATGATATGCCCAGACATGTGCATATACTCCTTCATAGGAGTTCTTTATGAACAATACCATTTTACATTTGAATACACTGAGGACATTTGATTAAGTACAGGATCACCAATCAACGTAAAACAGTAACAACAAAAGACTAGATTTCAAATAAGATCTAATTGACTCCCAAAACTGGCACTTTTATTATTCTGTTGGCCTATTACTTTTAATTCTCTCTTATAGGTGATCTGTTTCTAAAAGACTGGCCTCTGGGATTATGTTGCCTCCATGCTAGACATCCTAAACATCAGATAAGTTGACAAGCAGTTAATTATACATCTAACAGGAAGCATTCTTGGATGAGGTCAAGACAGATGACTATAGAGAAGGTAGTGCTCTAGACACAGATATCTTTTTCATACATGGTTATAAACCAAGTGTGAACTCCTGTGTTTTGTGTGGGGGAGTTTCTGTTTTCGCCATGCTGGTCTTCTGTAAGAGGGCATTCTTTTACTGTGCTTAGCCATTGGGCCTCACCACATAATGCCTTTCAGTCTTCTTTTCTTTCTTGTGGAGACATATTTGCTGGGTTGGGCACAAAGCACAGCCACAATGTGGGATTGGAAGCAATAACTGCACTCATCCCTGAAAGGAGAGGCACCAGCAGAAACTGAGAGTGTATCTTAACAAGATGCCAGGACCCAGAGAGGAAAATCAGATTCAGCAGCAGGAAAGCCTATTTGCAGGTGGTAATTACCCTATTTAGGGTAATTAATCAGTGTCAGTAAGACACTGATCATTGATGGAGAGATAATGACAAAAGCAGGTCATCGCTTAAGTCTTATAATGACTTATGTTTTTTTTTAAAAAAAAAAATAATAATTACAATAAGGAATGAATTAACAGCATTTGGAATGACCTGGATGAGATTGGAAACTATTATTTTAAGTGGAGCAACTCAGGAGTGGAAAACCAAACATTGTATGTTCTCACTGTTATGTGGGAGCTAAGTTATGAGGATGCAAAGGCACAAGAATGATCAAGTGGATTTTATGGACTAGCGGAAGGAAGAGTAGGCGCGAAGCAAGGGACGAAAGACAATGTGTGTGGTTCAGGGTATACTGCTCGGGTGATGGCTGCACCAGGATCTCACAAATCACCGCTAAAGAGCTTACTCATGTAATCAAATACCACCTACCACAATAACTTAAGGAAAAATAAATAAATATAAAAATAATTACAATGGGGTCTTGGGCACAAAACACCAAGACATGTTCATTTCTCTTTTCTTCACTTAAAAGGTTTAAAGAGCTACATAAAGGAGCCAGAGAGAGAGAGACGATAGACAGTTAGATTAGATAGATAGATAAATAGATTAGATAGATAGAGAGAGATAGATAGATCAGAATGAACTGCCTGGAGTTCCACTGATTTTTAAATCGCCCTGCTTAAGGTCATGATTAGTTCTAGATAATGCAGTAGAGTGAAAGCCCCACTATATTGCCCAGGATAGGAGACAGAAGCTGGGCTCAGAAAACATGCCAATCTGCACATCTTCAGGGGAGTCATAATAAAGGTTGCATTTGTTTGCATTTTTATACGTAATCCCTCATCCTAGATGCACGAGGTTGTCAAAGATGCTGGAGGTCTGACCGACGATGCTATGAGTCTATGGTAGTAGTACATGTTCATAAAATACAAAAGGTGGGTGTATCATATTCAACAGGCTTCCTGAAGTAAGGGCCCCGTCAGGGTCTCAGAATTGAATGGCTTTTGCTTCCGTTGTTGCTAAAAGAGAAGAGAAAAGGATGTTTGCTTAAAAGCCAAGAATTTATTTAACAATCGGTTGGCAGAAGTAAGGTATATTTATTTTCTTATTGAAAAAAGAGAAAGAAAAAGCGAGGCCCTGAAGCCAGGAGCCTGGGGAGCAGTTGCCACTGCTGTTTGGAAGAGGAAGATGCTGTTCTGTGGGTTTCCAGGCCCAGGAATCCCCCGGGTCCTCACTGCCGAAAGGGCTCTGTCATCAGCAAACTGCAATTAGCAGGATTTATTTCTTATTTACACTTTCCTTTGGTTTTATACATTCATGTCTGGGTTTTTCAGTGATGAAATGCGGCAATGGAGACTATTTATAAAAATGCTAAACCCAGCTTGCCAGAGAAGCCTGAGAAATGCTGGAGGCGTACAGCTAATGTTTCCTGTGTTCCTTTGAACTAAACATGATATCCATTTTGTTCTTGACATTTATAACCCTTGGTTAATGTTCCTTTTCTCTAACTGCATTAGGTTTAGGACTCTGCATAGGGAAATAAGAAAAAATAAATTAATGAGGTTCATTAAATATACATTGTGGTGAGTTTTCTCTTTGAGAGTGGTAATGCTTCTCCTAGTAATAAAAGTTTTAAAAGGCTTATGAACTCTTCTGTAAAAAATTATCCTCTTTGAGCCAGTTTGAGTTTGTTTCCCTTGAATTTTTAGAAAATAAACATAACATGTATGTGAAAATGTTGATAAAACTCCTTTTCCTGTACGAGATGCCGAAGTAATGTCAATTTCCACAGGAGGCTGGGCAACTTTAACACAAAAAAATGTTAATCAGATCAGTTAGCGTATGTTTGCCACCATTGGAAAATGTTTTAAACTGAAGATTTCAGTTAATTCCTAAGGAGGAGTTCTAAAATTTCTAGCAATAAAAGCAGTCTTAAAATGAGCATACAGCCTCTCATAAGGACTCTGTATGTACAGGTGTCAGTTCCTGAAATGTTGGTTAAGATATATCAGTCTGGTCATAGTATACCTACACTGTTACACACTCACCTATCAATTCTTTCTAACCATTCTTCACATTGTGGTGTTTAGAACCTACAAGATAAGCAGATTGCTTCCATACATTATAAATGTTAATAATTTATTCATTTCTCCTAACTACATAGTATAGCAGTTCCTGAAAGTAAGTACTATCTGACTTTTGATCATTGCATCCCTTCTGCTGTTCTAAGTAGCCCTAAAGAGGTGTCTAATATGTTCTCTTTCGCAAACTACTACAAGAGCGTTTAATCCTAAAGAGTAACACAGTAAAATGGGCATCGTCCCATGGGAAGCATTTCTGATTGAACAATGCCAGTCCCGTTTTTCTGACCCAGATCTAGAACACTCCCATGAAGCCCAGAGGGTCGATAGTGGTGATACAAGTAGGACCTGCACATGACCTCCCTCTCATGGAATTTTCAGGTTGATCTTCCTAGCAGGAAATATTATTGATCTATAAAGTTATGATTTGCTGTATGCTCACACCATGCCACTTACAGTGCAAAGTGCTTTGCATGCATTATCTCATATGATGCCAAAAATACATTAGAATTCCTGGAAAAATTCGAGGTACCTCAAGTTACCACAGGAACTCTAGAATCGATCAATTAAAAGGAACATGAGTAAAATCAAGTTTTGTGGAAAAATGATAAAAATAATGGCAATAGCATAGGTTACACATGATATTATCAAACAGCTCTTACCTTTTAATTCGCAAAATTAGAGGACAGGCCATGTGCCACAGTTTATTGATGCCTGATATAGATTATTCATAAATAATGGCAAATGTGAATATTAATTCTTGTAAGTAATTTTAATAAAAGAAAGTTTTATGATATTTTTATGTTTTATATTGAATGCATATTTCTATTTATACATAAAATGTACTTTGTAGATACTGATCCTACTAATTTTAAGATATTGCACAAATATTTGTGTTTGTGTATGTATCTGACTTTTAACTCTGCACTACCATCTAGAACAGGAATATGTTTCAGAATTTGCCATCATAAAACCAAAAGCTTAACCATTGGTAAGTTATATTTGCCACACCTCCCTACAACAACCGTATTATAGCATGGCCCTTTGAGGTGGAATATGTAGTTCATTTGAGGATTTATCTCAGTGTGTCAGAAGTCAAGTGCATACTTGCCCTTCATTGAGACTCATAGATCTAAAGCCTGAAACACCACATGCTTCCTGGGTCATCTTTACTCTTTGATCTTTTATGTGTAGATGGTTCTGTGTGTATTGCATTTTGAAACACACCTGTATTAGGTTGGTGCACAAGTTTTGGCAGTTTTGCCATTAAAACAATGGTGAAACCGCAATCAGTTCTGTCCCAACCTAATGCAGTGTTTTCAAAGCAAATCCTCTAAAAGCAATCAGACAAATGGTATATACGTTCGTACTGCACATTTAGGATTAGCTAATAAAGAATAACAGCTCTGTGTACTGCATTTAAGAATATTGTTTTAGGGATACACTTGGATGACTGTTTTATTTTTAAATCTAATCTTATTACAGGAGTCTAGGCATGCATCTGTCCCTAACAATTGTGACCTAATGGAGAGTGTTCTTTGGGATGTCCCTTTGCCACATCTCTCTCTCTCTTCATCTTCCCCAAGCTCAAAACCAGACATCTCATCTACCAAAGGCACTCATTTACTAGTCACAGTTTTCTGGTTCCATCCACCTGCTGAGTCAATTAGACTTAATTGTTTCTCTCACTGCCTTGCCTCCTGCTTCAGAGAAGATGCTCTGCTTCTCAGTATGGTTTAGCTCTCTTTGGTAAAATAACAACCACAAGGTAAAACAGGAAGTTTGAATGGACTGTTTTTAATTATCCATCTCAATGTGGAGCTCACTGTGAATATATTGTCTGGCAGCATCATTATTAAGGACTGATCTAAATGAAGTGTTTTCAGTAGGATACAGGCTGGAGTTAACCATGCACAACACAGGAACTTCACTAGGTAGCAACCAGTTGCCCATTTTACAAGCATACGCTAAATTGATATTGACAAATAATTGTTAGCTTGTAATTTTACAAACATCAGTGCCTTTAATCTTCTCAGTAACTTTGTGGAAGTGTTATGATCTCATTTTAAACATGAAGATAAGCAGAAAATAGTAAAGTAATTTAGGGAAGCTCCAGAATCAGAAATCAGTAAGAAAAGAGAATTAAAATGTAAATTGTCTAGCTCTAAACTAACATTCCGTGTATCTTCCCAACTTTTTCATATGTGTGTGTGTGTATGTGTGTGTGTATATATATATATATATATATATATATATATATTTCTGAGTGTAATATGTGGCAACAAAATTAAAATTGGAATCAAGCCAGTGTTCTGAATCTCTACCTGGTTTGCCTTCCTCTGATAAAAAATCCAGACTTAGGTCAGTTCTCAACCACCCTATTTAAATATTTTCTATATGATAATACCTGGAGGTATCACTGAACATGGAGCTTTATGCAGAAGTGGAGATCAGTGCTGCCTACAGTGGAATTATTTCACAGAAATATGGTGCCACCATTCGAGTGGGCCCTGGGACGCTGTTGGTTCCTAATCACAGCTGTGCTTCTTGTTCTGTGAGCCCAAGTGCTGCCTGATACAACATGAGGATCATAAGAATTCTCTAGAGGCATCCTAAGAGTAATCTAATGCAGAGTAGATGAAGTAGTAGCACTGTGCAATTGCTCAAAATTTGGTAGCAATATTATATTTTAATATTTAAACTAGCAGCAACTTATATATACTTAACTTTTCAGGAGGGTCTTGAAATACACTCCATGCTTGTCTATATTTAGGACTTTGCAAAAATACTTCCTGGAGTGACTGTGGCAACAGGTTTTCTTCTAAGCGAGTGTGGTCGCCTCGTCTCTTCTTCATCTTGGTGTTGCCAATCATATCTGATTGTCCTGGCAACCTGGGCTGGTGCCCGCTTCTTAAAATCTGAGATCCAAACACTCATTTCGTAGAATCATCACATCTGTAATTTCTCAAAGTGTCTTTAAGTCCTGGATTTTTGTCCTGGCATTTCTGAGGATGCTGTTCCTCCACCTCGCTCAGTGTTGGTCATGCACTCCAACTGCCTTGACTAACTTAGGATGGCTGCTGCTTGCCACCCCTCACCTGTCCTCCCTGTCCCTGTCTCTTCTGTCCTATGGTACGTTAGGTTGAAGGAATCTTTCCTCGCTATGTTAAGGGGATCTTTTTGATTGGGATTAATGCTTAAGAGGACCCCACCCCAACACATCCACATCCACACCAGCGAGCAGACCCTTGGATGGCAGGAGACATTCTGGAGGCACCTCCTCACCACGTGGACCATGACACATGCTGCCTTGGTCCAGCAGTCTTTCCTGTTAAACAGCATAAGGTAATTTTTTTTAAAAAGAAAAGTGTTGTCTAAAGTGTTCTTTTGATTAACATTGATGAATTGCTTTAAAGTATCTTTCTTATTCTGTCATTCATAAAGAAATCATATTTGTTATCCTTGGTCCTTCTGAATAGGACCCTATGAAGTCTTACGAGGAAAATGATTGTGTGCTTATTTTATACCCTTCCAATATTTTAATTTTGAATTGGAGTCAATAAGCACAGACTTTATTTAGATTCTATTTCTTTTATTCTATATGTCACAGAAGTTTGTATACTCTAAATGCTATTGTCTTTGAATTATAGTTTTCTCTAAAAATTTATAGTGGTCCTTCCATCTATTCAGGGCTATATATCACCTTGATTCCTCTGAAGATTTTATATTCAATCTGATTTAATCATTCCAGTTTTTTTATGATTCATCCTCAAACTCTATCTTTCCTACTTTAGTGATATGTCCTACAATCAGAAAAAAAATAATCAAATTCTAGTTGATATTTAGAATAATGGGAAAATTACTGCATAGTTTCCTGGGAAAAATTCTGTTTTTATGTATTATTTTAAATCTTTCCTTCTGTTGCTCTTTAGTACATTTAAAATCTTTTCCTCTGTTGCTGTTACATATCTTGATTTACTATTGTTGATGTATTAGTTCATTCTGACAGTGCTATAAAGATAAACCTGAGGCTGGCTAATTTATAAAGAAAAGGAGTTTAATTGGCTCACGGTCTTGCAGGCTGTACAGAAAGCATGATGCTGGCATCTGGCTGGTTTCTGGGGAGGCCTCAGGTAAGTTTCAATCATAGTGGACAGTGAAGAGGGAATCAACACTTCTCATGGCTGGAGTAGGAGGAAGAGAGAACGAGTGAGTAGAGGTGGTGGGTGGAAGTTCCGCACACTTTTAAACAACTAGATCTCAAAAGAAGTCCATTATGAGAACAGCAGCAAAGGGATGGCACTAAACCATTCATGAAGGATCCACCACCTCCAACATTGGAGATTACAATTGAACATGAGGTTTGGGTGGGGAAACGGATGCAAGCCACATCAGTTGATTAACTCCCAGACTTATTATTGGTATTAATTTTGTATTAAGAAGGCCTATATGTCTTCTTGGACATAATGATACCATTTTTTATAAAGTACTTTAAATTATTTGATATATGTAAATAAATATCAAGTATGTTACCCTCAATGGTATTGTTTGAGGACTGTACTTATTACTATAATTAATTTACATTTATAGGCTGATCTTTCCAACTGGAGGAGGGATTCAAGATGTTATGGTTCTGTGATCTTTTACTCATGGCTTTCCTTCAGTTTTGAGAGACCTACCTTCAATTACTATGACTTGCTCAGAAAAGCAAGACTTAAATTGCACTGTTAATTTAACATTGCCCCATTCACACATGCTATCTATTTAAAAGAGAAAAAAAGAGTAGTTTTATTTTTATTTATTTTTATTTTTTTTATTGAGACATTCTTGTTCTGTCACCCAGGCTGGTATGCGGTGGCAGGATACTGGCTCACTGCTATCTCTGCCTCCTGGGTTCAAGTGATTCTCCTGCCTCAGCCTCCTGAGGAGCTGGGATTACAGGCATCTGTCACCATGCCCAGCTAAGTTTTTGCATTTTTTGTAGAGATGGAGTTTTACCATGTTGGCCAGGCTGATCTCGAACTCCTGACCTCAGATGATCCACCCACCTCAAACTCCCAAAGTGCTGGAATTACAGGCGTGAGCCACCACACCCAGCAAAGAGTAGGATTTTTGTATTAGAACATATATTTAATAGTTTGGGCACTAGTGAATTTCAAAAGTAATTGACACAATTTTTTATCCTTTTTTTTAGCTTTCTGTATTGGGAGCTTATGACATGGCATGCAGATTGATAATATGAATTACTTCCTTAATATGAGTATATTGGTATTTAAGTGAAAGGGGTAACGTTCATCATAAGAGTGGTGCTTCTACTGCGGTGTGCAAAGCCTGACTATAAAGTCTGTGCAAACACAATGCAGTGCTCATTCAATAACACAAAAGCAAATGACAGAAAGGATCCTAATGAATCCTTGGTATCTCCTTGATATAGACGAGAAAGGAGGATTCATTGTGAAAGTAAAGTAACTTTCTTTCAACAGAATTATGAAAAACTGGTTGAGGAAGCAATCCAAGTGGATTCTTTATCCCCGAACACAAAGAATCTCTGTGCTGTTCTGGGTGCCCAGGCCTCCCCCAAACAGCAAGACATTAGTAAACCAACTATTCCAGAAACAAGGAGCTCTTGGGATTTTCTGGTCAAGTTCTGCTTTTCTGAAACCAAAAGGCCATCAGTCAGTTAGCTTAGAAGGCAAAACTGCAAGTTTATAAAAACAAAACTACTAGCTTGGTACCGGTTGAGTATCCCTAATCTACAATTCCAAAATCTGAAATGCTTCAAAATCAGAAACTTTTTGAGTGCTGACATGTCATTCAAAGGAAGCACCAGAAGGAAATGCTCACCGGAACATTTCAGATTTCTGATTTTTTTTTTTTTCTTCAAATTTGGGATGCTCATCTGGTTATGTATAGGCAAATATTCCCAAATCTGGAAAAAATCCGAAATCTAAAATACTTCTGGTGGTAAGCATCTCAGATAAGCGATATCTAGCCTATATGAGCATTTCTTGATAATCGGTCAGTTCTAGAAATAATACTCACACATGTATCTTTAAACAACCCATGTTTTATATTTCAGCAGTGTTGCAGGGATAAAGTATTTCAAGAAACCACATTTCTTAAATTATTTTTCATTATTAACGAAATTAAATCTACCTCTTATGGAATAATTCAGAAGCAGACACACATATCAAACTTAGGAAATGTTATTATCCAAAATTAGATGAGGACCCCAAGCCCTGGAGGACTGACCTGCTAGCCAAGAGGTTCTGCCAGGATTTGAATCTACTGCATTTGAATTCAAGCCTCAACTTAATCAACTTAATGGATGTACTTTCACAGATACGTTTTTATGGTTTCTTTTCTAGACCTTCAGATCCCATGTCTTTACATTCTCCTTTATGATAAAAATACCAAGAGAAAAATTTTAATATAAAAGTACTTTAATTTTTTCAATATACTTTATTTAAAATAAATGTAACTGCTAAAATCGTTTCTCCAAATGTCCATGCTGTAGTACCAGATCCTGTAAATATGTTATATTTTGCTGCCTGACCTGATGGTTTTGAGCCCTCAAAATAGGAAGATCATCCTGGATTATCAGGGTGGACCCAACCGAACCACTCAAGTCCTCCAAGGCAGAGAACTTTCTTTGAATGGAGTCAGAAAGAAAGCAAGGATGGAAGAGGCAGAAAGGTGACCTCAAGGAGAGATTTGATGTGCAGAGGACTGGATCACTGTTGCTGGATTCTAGGATGGAGGATAGGATGGGGGAGTGTGAGGATTTAAGGAATCTAGGCTGCTTCTGGAAGCCGGGAATGATACATGAACATCAGCCAGAAAGAAAAGAGGATTTCAATCCTACCACTACAAGAAACTGAATTCTGCTTTCAGTGGACCAAGATGAGCCTGGGAGCCCATTTCCCGCTGAGCCTCCAGGGAGAAATGCAGCCTGCTAATACCTAATTTTAGCCCAGCGAGACCGACATGGGACTTTTAACCTGCAGAGCAGCAAATGAGACACGAGTCTTGTTTTAAGCCACTATGTTTGCAACCACAGTTGCATCAATTATCACAACATCCCTAGGCTGGACTAGAGTACCAGCCCAGGAACAGAGTGCCAAGTCTCCTTTCACTTCCATTGCACTGAGCACAGGATTAAAACCACAATAGAGAAGGTATTCATGGTTTATGGAAATAAAAACAAATTTTAGGGATATTAGGAATGTGGAAAGTCAACAACTTGTGCTATGAAATGAAAGCCCTCTAGCCGGGTGAGGTGGCTTATGCTTGTAATCCCAGTACTTTGGGAGGCTGAGGTGGGTGGATCACCTGAGGTCAGAAGTTCAAGACCAACCTGGCCAACATAGTGAAACCCCATCTCTCCAAAATAAATAAATAAAATAACTGGGCATGGTGGCAGACACCTGTAATCCCAGCTACTATTTAGGCTGAGTTAGGAGAATCACTTGAACCCTGTAGGCAGAGGTTACAGTGAGCCGAGATCATGCCATTGCCCTCCAGCCTGGGCAAGAAGAGGGAAACTCAGTCTCAAAAAATAAGTAATAAAATGAAAGCCATCCAATCTCTCATACAGACTTATCCCTCTGCTAGCTTAATATGCTGGACACAGGTGACATGAGTAAAGCTTTTACTTTGGTCATGTTTTAATTCGAATGCATACAAATCATGGCGTTAATCAGAAATTCATGTGCGTTTCAACATTTAATTATTCAATACTTCAACATTCCAAGTCTTTTCAGGCTTTCTTTCCTTAGAGTGGAAAATGCCTAGTGGCAAACTAATGACTTCTAAATGAATCACTAATGCAGTGTAACGGGGCTGTCTCACGATGGAGCTTTGCACGGGGGATGTGTATTTAAAGCAATGGTTTTATTTTTATTTCAGATTTTAAAATGAAATGCAGGCTTCTCTGTAGTAGCAATACAGTTTCCCTGAAGAGGGCCCAAAGCCTGGTGTTCTTTTGAATCGAATTATTTATTGTCCGCTGGGAGAAACTTTAATACAATTAGATATGGTTGAGAACATTGGTATTAGAACCCTGGAATTACAGAAAGTAGACTTCTCTCCTCATCGAGCTCTGCCTCTTGAAAATTGATAATTTTAGGCAAAGCAGCCTCTATTTCTGGGCCTCAGTCTTCTCTCTGTAACATGTGTTTAAACTGACTCATACCTTTGCCCCTTTTGAAATCAGCTTATATGTTTTGTTGTTATTGAGTGCTATGAGTTATTTATAAATCTTGAATATTATCTCCTTATTTCATACATGGTTTGCAAATATTGTTTTCTCAATCTGTAAGTTGACTATTCATTTTGTTGATTTTTCCCCCTGCTGTATAGAAGCTTTTTAGTGTCATGTAGTCTCGTCTATTTATTGTTTCTTTTGTAGCCTGAACTTTTGGTGTGTTATATGGGAAACCATTGCCAAGGCCAATGTTAGGAAGCATTTACTCCGTGTATTCTTCTGGGAGTTTCATGGTTGCTGGTCTTATGTTTACTTTTTAAATTCATTTTGAGTTGATTTTTTGTGTATGGCATAAAGGTCCAATTTCATTGTTTTGCATGTGAAACTCTTAGTTTTCCTAGCACCATTTTTTGACAAGATTATTCTTTCTACATTGTGTTCTTTTTCTACCCTTGTTGAAAATTAGTTAACCATATATGTTTGGATTTATTTCAGCTCTCTGTTCTGTGCCACTGATCCATGTGTCATTTCTTATGCCAATGCCATAGTGTTTTGATTACTATAATTTTGTACTATAATTTTAAATCAGGAAGTGTAATGCCTTCAACTTTTGATTTTTTTCTCAGAATTGCTTTGGCTATTTGAGGTCTTTTATGGTTCCACACACATTTTAGAAATTAAAAAACATTTCTGTGAAGAATGTCATTGGGATTTTGACCAAAATTAGGAAATATATATATATATGTTTATAAGAATATATATATTTCCTAATTATATATTATATATAATGTATATTCCAACATACATAGTTCTTAATTGTATATTATGTATTCTTATATACATACATGTATTTTCTAATTTTTATATACATATGGAATACATATATAAATATGTATATAGGAATATATATAAAGAAATATAAAAATATATTATAGAAATACGTATTGAATCTATATGTTGCTTCTGGTATTATGGGCATTTTAACAATATTAATTCTTTTGATCCATGAGCATGAAGTATCTGTTCATGTATTTGTGACTTCTTTGATTTATTTCCTCAATGGGAGAAAGGGACCAGAGTCACATAATAGTATCTTTCTGCAAAAAGGGAGGGAAAGAGAGTTCCTGTCTGGCTTTTGTTTTTTAAAATAAATAACTTGTTATTGTTCTTATTTTTAATCCAAATTATCAATCATGAGAATTTGTCATTTTCATTAAAGGAAAAAAGTGGTGTTAGTGGTGGGATGCATATATTCTTTAAGAGAACATAATAAATAACAGCAAGATAAACTTTTTAAAATACCAAGTAGGAAATGCTAAACTTGGCAATTCACATTATAAAAGGCCAGGGAGGAGTCAGCAGGCTGTGCTGTGAGTTTCCAGGTTTGGACTTTGCTTTATTCCTGATCTTCTACACAACTAACCATGTGCAGCTCCATAACTCAATCAGCCTTTCCAAGCCTCTGTTTTCTTTTTCAACAAATGAAAATTAGATCAGAAATTATCTTAGAATGCTCATTAATTTACAACACTTATTTTGCACAGTTGGTAAAATTGCTATTTGGCAAGGTAGGTATTTTTACTTGAAAAAATATTCTAAGTATTATTTCATATTTTTAAGTGTTATATGAATACATAGATATTTATTTTCATAAGTGATCTTCAGATAATACATTATTCTAAAGTTTTCTCAAAATGCCAAGAGTAGTAAAATTGCATTTGGTTGCTCCTCATGCATAATTTCCTCATTGAATAAAACACCATAGTAAGTATTAGTAGTAAACAGTAATAGTAGTAGCTTATTAATCACACTGAGAAAGATTCCTTCAGGTGCCCTTTCAGGCATTGAGGGTTTGTTCTAGCTGCCTTTTCAATTGTTTTGTATGCATCATTTCATTTCATCTTACCTCTAAAGCCATGAGGTGTGTAGTGTTATTGGTCACATCTTACGACAATGAAATCGAGAAAGGTGAAATGAACGGTCAGGGTCACAGAGCAAGTGGATTTTGAAGCAGATCTGTCCATCTGCAAGTCCCAAGCTGTTAAGTATTTGCCTCACAACTTCTAAATGACATTGCCACGATGGCTTTGTAGTACATTACAGTCATGTGTATTGGTCTCCTCTTCACATGAAATAACAGTTTAGTCACAAGTTAATTTACTTACCTGACTTTCAGGTAAATGGTAAGGAATCAATAACGTCTATCAAAATTGCTGGAAGACTCCGGGCTAGGAAACAAGGGGAGAAGTGGGAGGGGTCCTCAGCCACCTCCCCTTCCTGTGTGAACAGTAACTGCTTCTATTTCCATTTGTTTTATTCCTCTTTTACTGTAAGATGTGCCTAGGCCGTAAACAAGCCCAGTGGCAAAGGAGAGGGACACTTTGGGTAACTGGGTGCTTGAGTGTCTCGGGTAGCTTAGCGTTTGGGAACACCAGCAACTTTCCCTCCCATGCGTGGTTGTCTGAACTTTGCAGATATCACCCTTCCAGGCAGAGAAGAGCAGATAAACAGAACAAACCAGAAAGAGCTCTGAGCTGGTACAATCCAAAGCATTTTCTACACAAGAGGCTCAACCAAGTGATGACCACAGAGTTTCATCTTAAAATACTCAGCTAAGCACCAAGGCCTGTCAGAGAAGGAGCAGATAATGCATTTTTGTTTTCCTGATGTTTAGCAAAGTTGCTGATGCCTGGCAGACTCCATGGAGGGATTTTCTGAATGGAAAGAGCAGAAAGCTTTGATGGACTTGTCTTCCTCCATGCACCGGCTCATGTTATGACCATAGGGGAGTATACAGATGAGTGGGGCGGGGTCTTACCTGTACTCTCTTGGAGGTTAGGAGCTGTTGTGAAGGATGAACTCACAGAGCAGCAACAATGGGAAGCTCATTCTAACATAAAGGGCATCTTCCCAAAGTCATCCTTCAGTATCTTGCTGATTTTCACCACTAGTTTTGTTTTACAAAAAAATATATTCATAATTCCATTTTACAGTTATGAGAGAATGCAATCCTGCTGGATAGAAGGTCTTATGCAAGGAGCTGAAGACATTAAAATGATGACTAAGTCAAAGCACGTATCTGATGAACGTAAATGTGAATTGAATGCCCACCATGATCCGTACTCTCTGCTAGGTTGACCCATGCCCTCAAGTATAGAGGATGCAAAATTTTAGTAAGGAAATACTTGCACAAAGGGAAAAAAAATCTAAAATCAGCATGAGCACAGAAGTGGTGTTTCATCCAGCCTGAGTATCTGTGAAGGCTTTCATAAAAAGGTAACTATGGGTAGCTACATGCAGAATAATGAAAGACAAAGAAGCTTAAAGTAATAGCAGGTTACAGGTCCTAGGGAGGACTGTGTTGGTGAATGTGGAAAGGGAGGAGAGGCTCCATAACACACAAGACAGGATGGTGAGACACTAATCCACGTGGGCGTAAGTTGGTCTCAGGCAGGTGTACCAGCAGCCTGCTGTGAGGGAGGCAGAGACCAAATGAGCTATTTGCTGCAGTTGGTCAGGAGAATGTTTTAATGAGAATAATTGTGCACAGGCAGCAGAATAGAAAGAAAGAGATTATGTTTCATAAAGGCAAATGTGTTTGTTTCACAAGTCTCTGCATTTAAAGACAAATATCTACTTTCTATCACCATGATAGCCAACTCTACATTTTAATTTTTTTTTAATTTTTATTTTTTATTTATTTTTTTAAAGAGACAACGGTTTTTGAGATTACCGTCACATACAAGACAGGTTTCATTTCACTCCAGGGGAGGGAGCAAACTGGGATGGGAATTTTTTTTTTTTTTTTTTTAGAAAGAAGGAGAGAGAGGGGAAGTTGTTTTTTTTTTTTTTTTTTAATAGAAAGAAGTATAACAAAAGAGAAAAAAGAGGAGGGAGAGAGAACGAGACTCTTGCTCTATTGCACAGGATTTCATTTAAATCTGTTAAATGCTTATGCAATTACTAAAAAGTGATTTATTTCCTATTATGTGATCACTTATAGAATAGGTATGATAATATTGAAAAAAATATATGTTTTGTGGATATGGGGTGGTAAGTTCTGTA
>CAUYQU010086515.1:0-30720 GCA_963574635.1 Cheracebus regulus
GCATCCAAATAGGAAGAGAGGAAGTCAACCTATCCCCGTTTGCAGACTACATGATTCTGTATCTAGAAAACCTCACAGTCTCACCACAAAAGCACCTTCATCTGATAAACAACTTTAGCAAAGTTTTAGGATACAAATTCACATACAGAAATCACTAGCATTCCTATACACCAACAACAGCCAAACTAAGAGCCAAACCAGGAAAGACAGTCCCATTTACAATTGCCAAAAAAAGAATAAAATACTTAGAAATACAGCTAATCAAGGAGGTAAAAGATATCTACAGTGAGAATTATAAAACACTGCTCAAAGTAATCAGAGATAACACAAACAAATGGAAAAACATCCCATGCTCATGGACAGTAAGAATCAATATCATTAAAATGGCCATACTGCCCAAAGCAATGTACAGATTCAGTGCTATTGCTGTTAAACAACTAATGGCATTCTTCAAAGAACTAGAAAAAAACGAATTTAAAATTCATATGGAACCAAAAAAAGAGCCCAAATAGCTAAGGCAATCCTAAGCAAAAAGAACAAAGCTGGAAGCATCACATTACCTTACCTCAAACTATACTACAGAGCTACCATAACCAAAACAGCATGGCAGTGGTACAAAAACAGGCACATAGACCAATGAAACAGAAGAGAGAACCCAGAAATAAGGCTGCACACCTATGACCATCTGATCTTCAACAAAGCTGACAAAAATAAGCCCTAGAGAAAAGACACCCTATTCAATAAATGGTGCTAGGATAACTGTCTAGTCATATGTGGAAGGTTGAAGCTGGTCTCCTTCCTTACACCATATACAAAAATCAACTCAAGATGGATTAAAGACTTAAATATAAAACCCCAAACTATAAAAGCCCTGGAAGACAACCTAGGCAATACCATCCTGAACATAGGAACGGACAAAGATTTCATGACAAAGATACCGAAAGAAATTGCAACAAAAGCAAAAATTGACAAACGGGGTTTAATAAACTAAAGAGCTTCTGCACAGCAAAAGAAATGATCAACAGAGTAAACAGACAACCTACAGAAGGGGAGAAAACATTTGCAACTATGCACCTGACGAAGGTCTAATATCCAGCATCTATAAGAAACTTAAACAGATTTACAAGAGAAAAACAACTCCATTAAAGAGTGGGCAGAGGACATGAACAGACACTTTTCAAAGGAAAACATACATGCAACCAACAAGCATATGGAAAAAAGCTCAACATGACTGATCATTAGAGAAATGCAAATCCAAACCATAATGAGATACCATCTCACACCAGTCGGAATGGCTATTGTTAAAAAGTCAAAAAAAATAACAGATCCTGGCAAGGTTGCAGAGAAAAGGGAATACATGTATACTGCTGGAAGGAGGGTAAATTAGTTCAACCATTGTGGAAGACTGGAAATTTCTCAAAGACCTAAAAACAGAACTACCACTGGACCCAGCAATCCCATTACTGGATATATACCAGGGGGAATATAAATCATTCTACCATAAAGACACATGCACCCCAATGTTCACTGAAGCTCTATTCACAATATCAAAGATATGGACTCAGCCTTAATGCCCATCAGTGACAGACTGGATAAAGAAAATGTGGTACATATACACCATGGAATACTATGCAGCCATAAAAAAGAACGAGGTCATGTCTATCGTGGGAACATGAATGGTGCTAATGGCCATTTTACTTAGCAAACTAATGCAGGAACAGAAAACCAAATACCACACATTCTCACTTATAAGTAGAAGCTAAATAATGAGAACTCACGAACACATAGAAGGAAACAGACACTGGGGTCTTTTTTTATCTTTGAGACATAAGTCTTGCTCTCATCAGGCTGGACTGCAGTGGTGAGATCTTGACTCACTGCAAACTCCACCTCCGGGGTTCAAGCGATTCTCCTGCCTCAGCCTTCTGAGTAGCTGGAACTACAGGCACCCACCACCATGCCCAGCTAATTTTTGTATTTTTGGTAGAGACGGGGTTTTACCATGTTGGCCAGGATGGTCTCAATCTCTTGACCTGGTGATCTGCCCACCTCGGCCTCCCAAAGTCCTGGGATGACAGACATGAGCCACCATACCTGGCCAACACTGGGGTCTTCCCCCAGTTGGAGGGAGAGGAGCAGAAAAGATAACTATTGAATACTAGGTTTAAAACCTGGGCGATGAAATAGTCTGTGCAACAAACTCCCATGACATGAGTTTACCTATGTAACAAATCTGCACATGTACCCTAGAACCTAAAATAAAAGTTAAAAAAAAAAAAGTTTTCCCAATTCAACCAGTCAATCACTCCATCAAGCTGTTAGTCCTTTAAACTGATAACAGTCACAGACGATCAATGGCTTTGATGGGGAAAATGAAAATGATTGGTTTTTCTAGAAACTCTGTTACCCCTGCATTTTAGAGCTCATTTGGAAACCTCCTTGCTCAGCAGTTGTTTTTCTGGAGAAGACACAAAGGCTCACAGGTGTGCTCTACACCTGGACATGACCCTGTGCTTTCCCGTTAGTGGCAGGGACTCAGAAACACTGCCAGCACCCTCCAACCCCGTGGCAGAAAGTGAGGTGAGAGCATTCACTCTGCTTTGTTGTTGGGCCTGTTTTTAACCAGTTCAGTCTCTTACCGGGGGAGCAGGTAGCTCAGGAGACGACTTCCAGACCCCAAAGAGAGATTCCGATCGGAGCACACTTGCCCCTTGCAGCCTCGTCTCTGCCACCAGCCAGGCACTGCCTCCGTTCTGTTTGTGTAGCCTTTGGTGCATGACCTTAGGGTACCCATGGGAGGGGCCGGCCAGCTCTGCTGGGTAAGCCAGCAGCTTCCCATCACAGCCTCCCCAGGTGCCTTGCTCACTCAAGAGCTCAGGATTCCATGAGCTCCTGCTTTTCCAGGGCCAGACAGAACTCTGCAGGTCAAGGAACCCTGGTCTTCATTCTCACCTTAATGAGCAGTTTTCCCACATGGAAATGCTGTCCCTTTCTGAGCGTTTGAAAGTTTGTATGATCGTGGTGTTGGAAGGATATGCGGAATACTCTCGCATTCCACGGCCTGGATTTGCTCCGACTGTGTTTACAGATTCTAGAGGGCATGTTTTGGGGAACTTTGTGAGTGCAGCTACAGACCTGTGACCCTTAGAGGTCCAAGACACTTGGGTGTGAGCCTCCTGACAATGAAGGCATCTTAACAGGCAGGTCTGTCCCCTAACCAGCCCACATTCTGTCACAGCATTTGCTTTTGGTGTTGAATTCTTCCTCTGTTCTCTGTGGTTCTTTTGAACTAGAATTTAGTGCTAAAGGCTTGATTAGATTCAGGTCCAAGGCCTTCAGGAGGAAGACGTCTGGGGACGCTATGAGCCTGCTGGTGCATCTCCCAGCACACGATCCTGCCTCCCATCGTGTCCTTGACCTCCTGTTATGTTCTTTGTCACTTGGTTAGGAAGTGACCTCCAGAACTCCACGCATAAAAGCATTCTCCTTCCCTTCACAGGAAGTCAGAACGGGGCTGACGAGTCACCTGTGAGGTTGCTAGCACAGTGGGGTGAGCTCTGGTTCAACAACTTTTCATGTCTCGGCTTTAGTATCTGTCAATGTTGCGTACCCAATCAGTTGTCTTTGGAGGTTAACCATGTTGACTTCTCAAATTTTAATTATTCTCCACACATTATTCATTAGCATTTGCAGTAAAGAATGGCTGTTCCTCATTGATTGGGAAAGAACCACAATTCCTTTTAAAATGACAGGATAAAAGTCCAAGCATTTTTGGCCCTTATTAAATACTGAATAACTAGATTTCCTATCGGACAATTATTGCCATTTGTTTATATCATATAGTGGATATTGATTATTACAAATGGGGCATTTAACTGTACCGTGGAATATTATACAGCCCTTAAAAATGATGGCGTTCTACATGAATGGCATGAAAAATATGCATGATATTCATGATATATTAAGTGGGAAAGCAAGGAAGATTTCCATATGTATAATATCCTATTTTTGTAAAAAGAAATCATACGTAACTTCTGTGTATTGCATGCACATGTACCTAAGCAAGTATAATAGTGTCAAAATGAACTCCTGGAGTCTCAGATTCATTATGGCCTTAAGCAGGCAGGGTCCTCTTCCCAAGCAAGTCCCTGATGTTGCTGGACTCAGAAGTGGTGTCCTGATAATTACTTCTGCCCTCGGAATGTCGTGACTCCCCCCTTCCCCTGTGGAAGGAGAGGACCTGCAGGAAAACCTCCCCTAGGAAAATGGAGCCCTGGGAGCCACCTCTGTGCAGAGGGAGCTGGCCTGGGGGGGTGTTAGAGTCTGCCCAGCAGGATGAGGAAGGAGGAATCAGAACGGCAGCCTGGAAGGAGGGAGCTGACCGCCCAGGTCTCCCGAGCGGGCGAGCGGGAGCCCCAAACCCCAGGGGCAGTCTCCCACCCTGCCCTCACCCCTCACACCCTGGGCATGGGAGGGAGAGGCCGCCTCTCTTCCCATGCAGGTTTCTGCCCCAAAGCTGATTTAATACACTTAGCTGCAAACTTTAATGTTTAAGTCCAAGCTTAAAAAGCAGGCGAGGGTGCCTGGTGCGGAGGGTCGGCCGGGAGGTGGCAAAGTAGGGCTGGACAGCCCCTGTTTAAGTCCGAGCTGAAATGCTAAAATTTGGAGCTGAACGTATTCAATGAGGAAACCAAATCACACCTTAGACTAGGGTGGTTAGAAAATGCATCTTCAAAGAGTGGCCAGAAATGCGAGGGACAGATGCACGTGCACACAGAGGTGAGAAGCGACGAGGCCCACCCTCTTAGCCAGCTTAAACAGGCTGCATGGGACACAGCTCGGGCCGCACAGCCGCACCTGCTGCCGGCTGCACACTGGCCTGTCACTACACAGTGCTGCCAATGCGAGGCCTTCACTCTTCTGCCTGTGCTGTGCTGTGTTGGAATGTGTTCCCAGCGGGCAGAGATGACCTTCCCAATTGAAAATTTACACCTGGAAAAATGTGTGGAATCTTAAAGACATATTTAAGTGAGGCATGTGTATTGTCACCTGAGAAATGAAAAGTTCCGGCTGTTTCCTGTAAAAGAACCCTGGTAGCGAGGACAGCCTCGTGTGACTGGACTTGGCGGTGACCCCTCTGTCCCTGCCGTCGTGACCTGGGAGGGTCAGTGCAGTGGGCAGCTCCTCCTTGGTGAGCCCGTCAGGTGGGCCGTCCAGCCCTGCTTTGCTCCCTCCTGGACGACCCTCTGCACTGGGCACCCTTGCCTGCTTTTCTCCCAGGTAGAAGGCGGGCCCACGATGGGAGATGCCACCAGAAACAAGCTCAGAGCTGGGGTGGCCCCAGCATGCTGTCCCCTCTCCAAGGGGGGCCGGCGTTTCTTCCCACTCCGGATGGCTCTGAGTGGGCGTGCCTTGCCAGGCTGCGCTGCCTGAGGCCAACACGACCGCACCCTGGAGGATGCTGTGTGGGGGCTGGGGAGTGCAGGTCAGGGAGAGGCGGGCACCCGCTGGCTGCTTCACCTCAGGCACTGCACACGTGGGAGATGGGACTGGTGGTGTCCCCTGCCCTTGGGCTTCTGGTGATAACAAGTTCCCATGTCAGAGCGTTGGGGAGGGGTTTGCCTTGGCCTCTGACTCACACCGCTGCCTCCACAGCCCCCTGTGCAACAGGCCGGTCTGGGCATGTGTGTCTGGGCTCCTGAAGGCGCAGGGGGCGCAGCAAGCATTTGTCCGAGGCCGGAGACACAGGCCACGTGTGGTCCCGCAGGAGCTCCGAGTGCTCAAAGTCGAGGCCCCGCGCACCCAACTCTGCCTTGCGGTACTGGTGATCACCTCCTACCTGGTGTCATATCCATTCTGCAGAGGAGCAAACGGAGGCCTAGGGTTAGCAACATGCTCAGGGGCAGCCAGGAAATGTGGGGCGGGACCCCTGCGTGCCTGGGCCCCGTCCTTCCTACCTGCTGTCTCCACCTGGGGAGCTGTAGCCCGCCGTCAGGATCGCTGGGGGCCTGCTTAAATGGATGGCTAGGGACCACGCTGCACAGTGACCCCATTCCAGCCTCCACATTCCAAGGCTGGGCCTCAGCCCGGGGTATGCTTGGAACCATGAAGAATCTTGAAAAAATAAAAACATTCTCCAGGCAAATTAAACGAGAACCCCTGGGGTGTGGGTGCTTAGCAGTTCGGGAGGACTGGGGCTTCTGGCAGGGGCAGGTGTGCAGTCGCTGAATATCAGGCAGGCAGGTCCTGCCACGAGCCTGGAGGGACCCAGGGCTGCATGTCAGGAGGGTGTCTGGTCACCCTCTGCCCGCCTTCACCTGGCTCTGCTCCCACAGCCGCAAATGTCCACACCCAAAACGTGGGATCTTGCTGCTGATTTTCTGCTGAAGGTGTGGGTCTGTAGGAGTGTGCAAAGCGCTGTGCAGCACACCTGGGCCTCGGTTCTGTGCACTCAGGACAGCAGAGCCTGTGCCGGTGACAGCATCCAGGAGTAACTGTGCACCTGCGCCAAGTGACCGTGGGAGCCATGTTGTTCTGGTCACGGCAGATTTTATACAAAGAATCACCAGGGTACAAGAAGCGCGATTGTTCTGCTTTCTCTTAAGGTAAGAAAAAAAGTCACTTTCTGTAATAAAAGAACCTGGACCTGATCATGCATCTCCGTCTGGGCTGGAAGAGAAGGGCCGGCGGAGCTGGGCTCGAGCCTGCCATTGAATGGCGGCTACCTTTCCGTTTCTTCTTCCCCTCCATCTCCTTATTCGCGGCAGAAAGCCACTGAATCTGGAAGCGCTGCAAAGTAAGAGGCAAACGCACGCGGCAAGGGAGGCGGGATGCTGACAACGCTTTCGCCCGCCCTGGTCTTGCGGCCTCGGGACCGTGTTTTAAGCGGGTTCCGAGACGGACCGGGCCAGCTGCTTTCACCTGCAGCTCCTTGAGACACAGAAAATGGTATCCAGCAGCACACTCCGTCACACCAGTCAATCGGAATTCCTCCTGCAGGCCTTTCCTCATGGCTGCCTCCAGAAAGAATCCTGGCTCTTACCGTTTGGGGCAGAAATGGTGAGGATTGCAGGGAACGCAGCCACTCAGACATGTGGCCGGTATTAAACACCCACCTTTGGAAGGACGGGTCACAAGGACTTCAGCAGCCCCCCCTTGCAGGAAGAGAGAGACTCATCCCTCAGCCCCTACTATTTGCCATGAAAGGGGAGTGTTCAGTGACTGTGATGGCCCCGAAATCTCTGCGCTCCCTGTGACAACCAGCTAGGCGTCCTGCTCTGCCCAGATTCTGGAGGAAGCTTTGTGGCTGTCACTTGAGACATAAATCAAGCTTTGTTGAATGGAGGATGTGATTGGAAATATTTGCTCCTAAGTGTACTGGAGGCAAGCTGTGATCTCAGCCAATGGCCAATCTCAGGAGGCTTCACTTCTCAGCTTTCCTTTCCCCACTTGCTGGTTCCTAGAGCTGCTCCCCAGCCCTACTGGGATGAAGCAGCTTCAGCCCGCATGCCCCTTGTCTGGTCCTCGTGACACTTGGCGGTCACTGATGACAGCAGCAGGATGGCCTCTCGTGAGCCAGGCCCCCTGGGACACCCTCCCTCACCTGCCACCCTCTGTGGAGTTGAATGTGGTTAGGGGCAGGTGACTCTGAGATGGAAGGAGGGTGTGCAGGAGACATGGGAACATCTGCAGCACCACCTCCCAGAGCTGCCCATTGTCCCACGAGAGCATGAGCTGCAGCAAGCATGATGCAGGTGACGACCGGAGTTGTACCTGTCTGTCTCCACGTCTCAGGAGAGCAGGTGCAGCCCCCACCTCCAACGTGACGCCCTGCCTTGCCTTTGCGTGGTGCAGCACCAGGGGTGACATGCTGTTACCACATCTGTTCACAGGCCATGCAAAGGGGTTCATCTCCATTCATGCCAGAGGTTTCAAGAGGATCCTGGACCCACATACCTACCCTTTGGCTCCATGACCAGTGCTAATCACAAAATCGTGGAGAATTTAAGTCACAGGAAGCCTCGTGTGTGGTGTACACTAGTGATAAAGCAAGTCCCATGAGGTTTGGGATGGCAGGTGACTTTCTAGGGAAAGGGCAGTGACCCAGGAGCCCAACCTGCTTGGCCAGCTCCCACACTCCATTCTGTGGCTCAGAGCGCATTTCCTCCCCTCTGTGAACCTGGTCTCCTCCCCACTGTGAGGACAGGGGCTCTCGCCTCATTCAGGGAGTTGCTGGGAAGACAAAATGGAATATTTGTAAAAGTCATTTCATAGATAAAGGGGAGCATGTCATGTAAGAGTCTCTTGACACTTAATTGATGTTTATGTCATTGAAATTGAAATAATGAGAAAATAAATCCAAATCCAGAACTCAAAATAACACTCTTAACATCATCTGTAAGAGCCAGGACTTCCTAGGGAGTCTTTGGAGAGAAAATAGCCTCTTCAATATGATGAGATTGCAGGTTCCTGCAGGTTCTTCCCCACTGGGTGCACTCTCCTGTTTGGCTGGAAGGTGTCACATAAATGAGTAACTGCTGTGTTCCTCACAGTTGCACCTGGAGGAACTCCCAGCATACCGATAAGAACCTGTTCTAGCCGAAGCCTTTCCCAAATCCTGTGTCTTCCACTGAAGATACTGTAAAGCCTCAGAAATGTTGGGAGGCTGCACCATCACTGGATCAGTTTTTCTAAACCATTTAGTCTAGAATGTTGTTTTCGGGAGACTAAAAAATTTTCAGGCAAAAAGTTGGGAAGCCACCACTGCCAGTCTACATCAAAAAGTCACTCATTGCCTGGAAGCTTCCAGCCCCCTGACCGGCCCCTGTGACTGAGCACCAGTCAGCACCCACTTGCTTCCCTGAACGCACTGACCACGCAGGCACTGACCACGCCAGCGCCAACCCAGTGTGGGGCACCCTGGAGGGCCCATGTGACTGCTCCGCCCGCTGTGTGCTTCCCAGGAAAATTTGCTCCTGGTTAGTTATGTGTGGCTATGGCACAAATCTCCTGAAATTTGGCTTCAAAATTAGAGAGTTGGCCTCTCCCAGGGCTCTGAGGTCGGCCCAGAAGGTTCTGCCCACATCGCCTGGACCGTTCCTTCCCTACACTCAACAGGTGCCTAAGCCTCGCTTCTCCCTGCAGCGTCTCTAGCCAGGGCTCCCACCAACTGCTCTAACCATTCCATGATGACTACCTTCCAGAAGGAAGCAGAGCCTGCCAGTCGGAGTGGTCAGCACAGGTCACAAGGCCACACAGCAGGGTGGGGACAAGACCGCTTGTCCAGTGGGTGGAGCTGGTGTGCATGGGATGAGAGGAGCTCACAGTAGCCCTGGGAGACCTTGCTGTTTACAAACAAATCGATGCCTCACACCTGCTGCCTGACTACTTAGCTAAATGCAGCCTCAGCTGGTATCATATGAAAGGAAGCACGTGGCTCCAGGAAGCTGACTTGTGTGCTTAGGAAAGACTGGAAGCAGCAGCAGAATTGGAGGTGAGAAGGGCAGCTATAGGGTGTTGGGCAGGTCGGACACCAGCTTTACCAGCCTGAGTTCCTCCACTCCCAGTGCCCTGACCCTGGAGGTTCCAGGCAGCATGTCAGGGGCATGACCCTCAAAGGCCAAGGGTGACCCAGCCAGCAAGCCTGAGCTCGGGGGCTCTGGTGATACATTGTAAGTGCTAGTGGTGACACACCTTGCTGCGTTCTAATTAAGGTGCAATGTCCAAAGCAGACAGATTGCAGTCCTGTTTCAGCCAGGCTCGCCCACCAAGCCCTGGCTATCACTTCGGATGAAGGGCTGCTGATTATCAGAGGAGGCTCCTTCTCCACCCCTCTGCCAGGTTTTGAAAGATGAAGATTGGGGAGATAAGTGAAATAACTTTCTCATTTATATTGATTCACTGGTATTTTGGATTATTTATATGGGACATTTTAGCTGAAGAGCAATGACCCAGAGAAGTGGCTCCTCTGAGCTTCTGCCTCGGTGTGTGAACTGAGGGGTATCGTCGCTCTTTTCTCTTTTTGCTTCTTGATTTGTGAGACAGGTTTGCTGGGTTTACGTTGCATTTGTCTAACTCTGGCCCTAGACAGTGCTGTCCAGTAGAATTTCCCATGGTAGTGGAAGTGCCGGTGTGATGGCTACCAGCCATGTTCCACTGCAGACTTTAAATGCGGTGGTTGCACTGAGAAACCATACCTCTAACTGCATTTCATTTTAATTAGCTTTCATTTAAATGGCCACATGAGGCTAGTGGTTGCTATATGGAAAGTTCAGTTCTAGGGTTTTTTTCTCTGCTTTTTACCAATTTCTACCTCAGTTCATTTTCTTTTATCTGCTGTTTTAGCTGAAACTTATGACACATTGTTGAATAATAATGGATTGCAAGCACCCAACCTGGCTCCTCAGTTGTGCAATTGTGTTTAAACATGCCTAATAATATTTGCTATTTCCTTCTCTTTCTTCTCCCTTTCCCTCCCCTCTTCCTCCCTCCCTTCCTTCATTTCTCTCTTTCTTTCCTCTTATTTCTTTTCTTTTCTTTTCTTTGAGTCGGGGCCTCACTCAGTCACCCAGGCTGGACTCAAGCTCCTGGGCTCAAGCGATCCTCCAGCCTCAGCCTCCTGGATTGCTGGGACTGCAGGCACTCGCCACAGTGCCTGGCTTAATGCTTGCTATTTTTAACAAATATTCTCTGTGATGTTGAGGGATTCTCATTATTTTACTATTTTATTTAGGGTTTTTAAAAGTTAGAAATGGCCACTGAATTTCACCAAGTAACTTTTCAGAGTCTCTCGATACAAACATGTTCCACTTTTCGAGCGACCTTTATGAGCACTCTCTCGAAAACCTGGGTCGCTACCAGAGCCTCACAAGTCCCATGTCCCTGACTGCCTCATGTAAGCACTTTTGTTTCTCACCACCTCCATCTGCAAATCCTCTTTTTTTTTTTCATGAAACCTCAACTGCCCACTGCTTTCATGGCTGTGCTTCTCTCCTCTCGGGGGTGGCCCTGCCTGCCTCCCCTTCTGTTCCCATCCTGTCCTGTGCCTCGGCACAGTCTCCAACAGAAGGATTTGCTGCCTTTCCCAAATTTACTGCACCAAATTTGAATTACTTACATCCGACACTGAACTGATGGCCTGTTCCTGCATTATTTTGCTTTGGCCTGCACAATGTTTCTTAAAAATGTAAATATTTAAAAATGGGTATCTTAATATTATGATACACTTCAAATATTAAAGTTGTAAAAGGCAAATGACACTACAAGGCTGTATGAAGATAACAGTCTCCGGCCCCTTCTGGGTCCCTCCCCACCCCAGTTCTCAGCCCCATGGCAGCATCTCTTTTGTGTCTTCTCTGGCATTTTTTATTTCCAAACAGCATACTTACGATGCCGCTTCTTTTCTTTCTTCCTCCCAACTTACAACCGTGTCCATTAGATTTCTAACAAGAACAAAGATCTATCTCTCCTGTGCTGTTCTCGCCACCCAAGTATAACGTATCATCCCACCAGCCTCTTGATAGAATCACCTCACATGGCTGGTGTACATCATTGCATCACAGTTGAGCCGTGTAAGATTCAACATTTCCTTTCTTCATAACTTGACGCCTTTCCTCGTTTTTCTGTTGCTGGGTTTTTCACCTACCTGTCAACAGTTAGGCATCAAACCTCGGGCCAGAACAGCAACAGCAAACATTCTCCAGATACCACATTCATGAGGTGGTCTCGGGGTTCCATGTTTTTCTCTTAGAGCCACTCCCTTTGGATTCCCCTTCCTTGCCTATTCGGGATCCTCGGGCAGGGGTCTGGCTCCAGGTAAGCACCTGAGCCTCCTCCTCACAGTCGGATCCGGTCCCAGGCAGGCACCATGAGCCTCCCCCTCACAGTCAGGCTCAGTCCCAGGTAGGCCACGTGAGCCTCCCCCCACAGTCAGGGTTTGTCCCAGGTAGTCGCCATGAGCCTCCTCCTCACAGTCGGAATCTGGTCCCAGGTAGTCGCCATGAGCCTCCTCCTCACAGTCGGGATCTGGTCCCGGGTAGGCGCCATGAGCCTCCTCCTCACAGTCGGAATCTGGTCCCGGGTAGGCGCCGTGAGCCTCCCCCTCACAGTCAGGCTCAGTCCCAGGTAGGCCACGTGAGCCTCCCCCCACAGTCGGGATCTGGTCCCGGGTAGGCGCCGTGAGCCTCCCCCTCACAGTCGGGATCTGGTCCCGGGTAGGCGCCGTGAGCCTCCCCCTCACAGTCGGGATCTGGTCCCGGGTAGGCGCCGCGAGCCTCCTCCTCACAGTCGGGATCTGGTCCCGGGTAGGCGCCGTGAGCCTCCCCCTCACAGTCGGGGTTCTTGGCCAGGTCTGGTCCCAGGTAGGCGCCGTGGTCCGGCCTTCAGGAGGCTGCAGCCTCAGAGCCCGGGACTCCACCTGAACACGGTTCCCTGCAGCGTCCTCAGCCCCTGCCAGTGCGGGGGCAGGGCACGGATGGCGTCTCTCTTCTTCTCCCCCTCCTCTGCCGGGCTATTTAACACAGTTGCTTCTGTCTGCAAGGCTGCAGGGACGTCTCTTGGAGTTGCCCTTTCACATTCTCGGCTGTCCTTTCCGTGAGGTTGCGAAGCACAGGGAGAAACTCCCGCGTTCCCGCCCAGGGCGGCGCTTGCCCGGAGGTTGCAGCCGGCGCCACGCATGCGCCCCAGCGCTGTGGTTGTACTTCCGGCTGCGCTTCCGGCCGCGCGCTCAGCCTCGGCGTCCTGACGCCCTGAGTCCGCGTACTCACATCCTCACAGCTTCCGGCTCTGCTCACTCGCGTGCGGTTCCATAAAGGAACAAATGAAGGGAAGACTTTAGCCATTGAAGGGATCAGATGATAAGCTCTAGACACTTAAATCAAATCCTACTGTAATGCAAAGACTGTTGTGGTATGAATTTAGTATCTCTTAAAATTTAAAGCAGCAATTAGTAGTATCATACAGCATACAATTATTGCATTATAATTTATGTATTAGTTATCTTATTATACATTATCTTATTTATTATTCATTTATCTTGAGACAAGGTCTCACTCTGTGGCCCAGGGTGGAATGCAGTGGCATGATCTAGACTCAAGGCAACCTCGACCTCCAGGCTCAAGTGATCCTCCCACTTCAGCCTCCTGAGTAGCTGGAACTGCAAGCCTGCACTGCTACCTCCAGCTAATTTTTAATTATTTTCTGTAGAGACAGGGTCTCACTGTTTCCCAGGCTGGTCTCAAAGTCTTGGGCTCAAGGGATCCTCCTGCCTTGACCTGCCAAAGTGTTGGGATTACCAACATGTCACCACACCCAGTCCATTATTTTAAAATAACAATATTATATAATTATTACTATCACCAAGGCAGAAATTTGTCATTTTGTGGTGAAGAGTTGAACCTTCAAAATAACCAGCCACGAAACTGCCAGAGCTTGCTGTTTTATAGGAGATGGACAAAACTTTGCTGCTCATGTGCTGTCTTCACTGGAGGCCTAGACATCTTCACTTTCCTCTCCACGTCTCTGCTGGGAACCCCAACCTGATGCCTGTTCACCACCTCCCCTATACACCAGCCTTAGAGGTGCTTGGTTTATGAGCTTAGCACTTAAATAATTCTACAACTTAGACTCTAAGCACCCTTACACAGGGGGTCATGCCTGGTGAGCCCAAGGTACATCTGGAGTTTCTAGTGATGCCTTTAAAATGTTCACTTGTTTTGAACATTTTAAAAGAAAACCAACATTTTCTTTAAATATGTCAAGATTAATGTAATATGAATTTATGTATCTATTAAATATTGATATGTAATTTTATTTTATAATAAATATATTTTCACTTTTATTGAAAGTATTTAGAAAGTATTTTCATCTGCAAAACTTAGCTCATGCCCAGCTTTTCGGAGACATTTCTGTATTCTTGAAAGTAAAACACTTCTGTGTTCACACCAAAGCTGTGTGTTCTCTGTGGGTGTATTCCTGCAGTTATTGCACAGGTCTGGGTGGCATGTGTCTGAGAGTTTGTTTGTTGGTTTTTACCTATGCTAGCACATTGCTTTTCCAATGTTGAGGTTTAAGTAAAAGATAAAATTTTAGAGGTCTCAGATATAGTGTAAATACTATGGACATGTAAGAAAAAAGCCTGGGTTTAAACATGAATTCTGTCACTGTTGTGCAATATTGAAAAATCAGTAAATGATTTGAATCTTAGTGCGTTGCATCTAGAAGATAATGCAATATTTTTATGACTTACCTTCACCAACTGGGTAAGACCAAATAAGAGATCTAAAAATGTTTAAGCTATGCGTTATGCAAATTATTTGATAACTCCATGAAGGTAACCTAAGGTTTTGTTGCTAACAAGGCATCTTGAGAGGACCAAACTCTTATCAAATACTTCAATTTGCAAATAATCAGTGAGGTCAGATTCCCCAGAAGCACAAGCACACTTTTCCCGGGAGTCTTCTTCCCCCACAGGCCCAAGTCTCCAAGACTTACGCTAATACCCAGTGGTGCCCATTTCATCATACTGGGAAATGCTGATCACAAGAAATATTAAAAATTCAGAAAGTACATAGTATACATCGCTCTTAAAATTCAGAAAGTACATAGTATACATTGAATTACTCAAATGCTTTCTGTCACCATATGATTATTCCGCCAAAGCTAATTGAGATGAACCCACAAGCTAACTATAGTCTCAATAATTGTGTTGGTGTGTGTTTCACAGAAAAGGAGTTTGTGAGGCAGTTATCTCATTAATGGCTTTTCCATTTGTGACACTTCTGTCACCTTGCACCTGCCTCATTCTGCTTCTCTCCTTCCAGCCTGCAGTGGCGTCTGGGACAACATCACGTGCTGGCGGCCTGCCAATGTGGGAGAGACAGTCACAGTGCCCTGCCCAAAAGTCTTCAGCAATTTTTACAGCAAAGCAGGTACTGTCTGTGGGTTGAGTTCCTTAGCTCCCCCAGGGTGTTTGCGTCTGAGCATCCATTTTTTCCATCCAAGAAGCAGGAACATCACTTTCCTTCAGTCCTGCTACCCTGTGGGTCAGGGAACAGCTGTGGCACATTGGGGGGAGTGCCCGACTTAGGGAGCAGGAGGGCATCACCTACCTTCAGCCAAACCCCAGAGAGCAGGGCAACTGCCGGGAAAGAACCAGGGGAGACAGGAGCCAAATGGAAACCAGAGCATGGCAAAAGTGCGTGAGAGGGGAGGGAAGGCGAGGGGGTCATAAGGGAGGCTCCCCTCCTCCTGCTGAGTTGGTCTGTGAACCCCGGAGAGCATGCTCTGGAAGGTTCTGGGAAGTGGGAAAGTGTGGCACCCAGAGCTTCCACACTCCGGGGAGAGGCCCCAGGATGCACCTAGTTTACCGAACCCACTCCCTCGACCTCCTTGCTGCCTCACAGGTTTGATGCTGCCTGGAATTTGCAGTTTCTCTGGGGTTCCAGGCTCCTTCTCTGTGTCCACGGCATGCTCTGTATGCGGTGCTGTAAATATCTCTTGGCTGAATCCTCACAGAAGGGTGTTGATTATTTTTGTGAGTGATTCAGATTTTCATAACGTGAAGAAATCTATTTAGAAAAATAGAAACCATAAGAAATATCTGGAAACAGCATAATACTTTGGAGTGCTATGGAGAATTTGCTTTTATCTTGGACAGAGGTTAAAGGGTAAAGGCGTTGGGAAGTAGCAATGCTGAAGTGTTAAAGCAGAGTATTGGAACAGAGATTGGGACAGAGGAACAGGAGATTCTGAAAGGAAGAGTTTTACTTCCTCACCCTGAGTTGCCAGCAGAGCAGCCTGAAGGTGGGGACCATGCTTCTGTCAGCATCGTTGGCCACCCCCAAGTTAGAACCTCTGTCACGTGAGAGAACCTGAACTTTAAGAACTGCCCCGCCGATGATCAGTCGCATTTCTACTGATCAGCTTGGGCTACATCCATTCTCCAGGAGATCTGGAGTGAATTGGCATGGACTCCAGCTTTTCCTAGTCAATGGCATGGTTCTGAGGCTTCCAGAAAGCACCCAGCAGCCTGGTGGTTTCCACACTGGCAAACACCAGGATCCAAACTCCTGCCCTGCAGAGTTAGGACCTGGGATGCAAGCCCTCTCCCCACCTGAGCTAGGCTTTACCCCTCTCCCACCCAGGCTGGACTTCACCGCTGGTGCTCAGTGAAAGCTGTGAGGATTAGGTGCTTCTGGCATTTCCTGTCCCCGTCCCCTCCAGGAGGCAATGAGCCAACTGTCTGCATAGAGGGGAACAAAGGAGGCAGAGAGCTGGGGCGAGAGGCACGAGGACTCCCCACCGGGATGACAGCCTTCTGTGAGCAGCTCCTGCTCACGCCCCATGCTCAGTGCCCAGGAGGCAGCTCTGACAGCTGCGTGTTTTTCTCCCTTGACTTGCTCTCCATGTTTCCAGTTGCTCCTGGTACCCACCTGCCAATTCTGCATGGTGCTGTGGTAGCCAGACCCAGGGTAGCAGCTCAGCTCCTCCAGCACAGCTGTAGGTCCAGGTGCAGTTCTGAGTCTTTAAAGGGGGCCCTGAGTGGAGGATGATGTTGGCTCATGGGGCTTGGAATAGTCGCTGAGAAGCACTGAAGCCCTAGGGGAGGCCTTCAAGTATTCTTCGTCGGCAAGTGGGCAAGAGCGTGGCGCCCCCCGCCCCCAGCCTTTCTTTGTGTCTTCCTGGGCATCTCTGCAGCTCCCTGATCTCTCTGCAGGTTGCCGTCTCAGGCATTTCATATCCTTCCACATCTGCCCCATGTGTCTCAGGAGTGAGAAGTCAGAAGGGATGAAGAACCTGTGAGAGAATCTGCACTTCACAGAATGACTTACTGGCTTAGATTTTTGAGTTTCGTTTAAGCATCTTCTTTGGATTGGTAAATGGTGATCTGTAGGAAGGAAAAAGGGCTGCACCCCGCAGAGGATGAGTGACAGGCTTAGCTCCCACCCAAGTCCTGGCTCCAGGCTCAGGATGGGACCTGCAGGCGCCCTGCTCAGGTGAGAGCCAGGCTGTCGGGTGTGGCCCTTGGCCCATCGCTCACCAGCATTGTGACTTTGGGCGAGTGGCACGACTTCCCTCAGCCTTGGCCGTCTCGTCTCTGAGATTAATTAGAGAGCTGCCTCCTGTGGTTGTCGGGATAACTGGGCTGTTGCAAGCACAGAGCCCAGCGTTCCTGAGAGCTCAGTGAGTCATAGCTGCCACTACCACATGACTACTATTATTATAGCAACCATTACGACTGCTGTTCCTGACTCTGTAGTGGGCACGTCATTTGTCTTTGTGGGCCTGTCTCCTTGTCCGTAAATTGGGGCACTGGGAGCAGACCTCTAGGAGCGTTGCCCCCTTTAGGGCTCTGTTTTGCCTCCACTGTGTATGACGGTCTCTGCAGCTAAGCAGCCCCCAGAACCCCCTGGAGCTTGCTGTGTGAGGTGTGGGTCTTGCAGTCAGAGCCCCCGGTTGGTGACAGTGTTGGGGTGCCAGTGGGTAGGACCAGCCCTGTGCCCTTGCTGAGACCAGCCTCCCACCCACTCCTCCCTGCTAGAGTCAGGGCCTGGCTGGGCCCTCTCTCTACCTGTCACCCCAGCATGACAAGAATCACGCATGCACCCCACTCAGAGTACTGAGTCTTCAAAGCCTTGTTTTTCTCTTCTGTAAAATGGAAACAGCAGTGCCCACCAAGTCTGTCTTGCAAGCTTGTCTTGAAATTAAAGTCACGAGAGTGAATATATTGGCTAACTCCAAAGCCCCACACCCTTCCAGTCACCCAGGCAGGGAGACAGGTGCCCCGCTCCGGCCACACCAGGCTCAGGGGTGCATGGAGGGGTCCGGCCTCATGGGCTTTGTGGTGGGGTGATCCTGAGGCCATGCAGCTGTGCTCGGGGCAAGGCTGGCACGGGGTTCAGTGCCTGGTTTCATTCTTACGTCTCGGACACCTTCGAGAGCTTTATCACTGTTCTGTGTGGTCCCGCCTGCTAAGGACACACACAAATACAAAGAACATCGAATTTCTGAGCTTACATATGATTTCAGTTCTTTAGGAGCAAACGATGCGATGGGAAGGGCATAACTGCCTTGGTTTCATGTGATTAAACTGTAATTCCTCCACCCTTTCTTCCAATAGCAGTGGCCAAGTGGAGCCTGCCCTACTGGGTCAGGGTTGGTGGTGAGGGCCCAGCAGGGAGGAGGGAGAGTGCTATCAGGACCTGGGGCAGGTGAGGCACCTGGCTCCACGATGGTCAGGGCTTGGCTGCAAATACCACTTTTGGTGGCAGAACATAAGAATCTGTTAAGAATTTTCATTCTGACCCAAAAGAACTACACTTACAGCTGCAGTAATGATGATTTATGACACAATGCATTCACTCACATCTCAGGCCCCACCAGCCCCGAGAGGTGGTCTGCTGGCCAGGTCATGTGGACGAGGAGGCCAAGGAAGGTTTTTCAAGGGGCAGCCATGTCTCCTAGCTGACCCCTGGGCATGGGAGGCATCTTAAGACAGCAGAGGCTCAGCACGGACCAAATGGTGCCTTCTAAGGCCAGTTTTCATGGACTTGCAGATAAAATATCTGAACTTCACTTTTCCAGGAAACATAAGCAAAAACTGTACGAGTGATGGGTGGTCGGAGACTTTCCCAGATTTCATAGATGCCTGTGGCTACAGAGACCCGGAGGATGAGAGCAAGGTAGGCTCCCCTGTGGCGCTGCGGTGGTCGGGTTTCACGTCCAACACTACCTCAGCAGCCGCTCTCGCCCTGCAGGAATTATTCAGATGTTTCTCCTAAATAATCCTCTGAGTACCAACACTACTTCCATTTTCCAAATTAAGCAATGTCCCTGTTTCCGTTCGCTGCCCGCTCTTGGAATTGTTGGATTGTTCGTCATTTTGCAGGCAGGGAAAGGCAGGTTTTCTTGATCTGCTGTCTGCATGTCTGGAAGATGGTGAAGAGAACCTGAGAGTGGTCCCACCTGCCTGAAAGTAACTTTTCAGGTGGGTCCTGGAGAGCGCATCCTTTCTGCATTTGGATTTCTTGTCCCATTTAAGATTTGGCCACATTCTGGGACACTGAGAAGCCAGTGCCCTGGTTTCTTGAGCCCCGAGCCTACAGCAGGAGATGTGACCACGGCTAGGGTATCTTTTCAAGCTGAGAGACCCAGTTTGTCCTCGGCCAAGAGGAATCTGGGAGCCGGGGGCCCAGAATGAGTTGGGGACACCCCCATCAGGGTGGCGCAAACTTGCCACAGTGTTCTGGGGCTCTCAGTATGATGTTCACTGCGAACCCTTCTGCAGGGCTGTGATCTTTCAGTAATGAGGATGTTTTTCCTGAGTGTGGGATGTGTGGCCTTAAGCTCTGTTCCCGTCCATCTGCGCAAACCTCCCCAGCCCCGCCTGGGGCAGCTGCTCCTCCTGAGGGTTCACTCCGCTGCAACGTCCACCTGTGGTTTGTTTTATCACCAGACAGAGCGCCGTCCTCCCCCGCAGCCCTGGCAGCACCGTGTAGGTGGTGGGCGCCGTACCAACCCGCAGCCAGAGGTGTGTGCAGAGCGTGGTCCCCGCACAGGGTGAGACGGGCCGGGGATGCGTTGGAGGCTGCTCTAAGGAGCCCCAGGAAGTATCGCACTCCCCACATGCAGAAGTTCTCCTGCAGGCCCACAGAATTCCCAGCAAAACCATCAGCTCCCCGGTGAATCACCTCCCGCCCTGCCCCTCATGGAGGTGTGGCTTCTGCCCTCTGGGTCCCCAGGGGATGGCAATGCCGCCTGGCTGCCTCTTGGGGGCAGGAGCCTGACTTCTTTCTCACAGAGGCTTCCTTTGCTCACTTCTCTAGGATTCACAACTCTAAGTCAGTTCTTTCTCCACAAGGTTATTCAACCCTAGGGAAGGCAGTGAGTAGTGCTGGCTTCAGTAGCATGTACACTAAAATTGGAAGTAAGTGAGTGGCCAATATCCCAACAACTGGAAGATAAAACTCCTAACCCATGGTATATTAGTTCGTTTTCACACTGCTGATAAAGATGTATCCAAGACTGGGTAACTTATAAAGAAAAAGAGGTTTGATAGACTCACAGTTCCACGTGGCTAGGGAGGCCTCACAGTCACGGCAGAAGGTAAAAGGTGTGTCTTACATGGCAGCAGGCAAGAGACAGAATGAAAGCCAGGCAAAAAGGGAAACCCCTTATAAAACCATCAGATCTCCTGAGACTTATTCACTACCACGAGAACACTATGGGGAACCGGCTCATGATTCAATGATCTCCTACTGGGCCCCTCCCACCACACATCAGAATTATGGGAGCCACAGTTCAGGATGAGATTTGGGTGGGGACCTAGGCAAACCATATCACATGGCCAGCGGATGAGGGTGATGGTGGCGGTGGCTGACTTTGGCGGGTGTTACTGTGAGCCTACTGTCATCACGTTACTTCAGTTAGGCTTGAAAACAACCCACTGCATGGATGGAGAAGCTGAGGCTTAGGGGAGTGATGAGGCGTGCTCCCCACTCGAAAGCAGTCACAGCCAGGCCCCTGTCGGTCTGATTCCCAAGCAGTCTGCTTGTTGCCATCTGGTTGGGGCAGCTCCTGGCCCCACTGTCCTCCCTGCAT
Source organism: Cheracebus regulus (assembly GCA_963574635.1). Taxonomy (NCBI): domain Eukaryota; kingdom Metazoa; phylum Chordata; class Mammalia; order Primates; family Pitheciidae; genus Cheracebus; species Cheracebus regulus. Next base: position 20,599 of record CAUYQU010086515.1, read on the forward strand.
GGGTTGAAGGCACCTGCAGGAGCCGCCTGGCTGGGGACCACATTGACCTGTGGACCGTCTAAGATGCGCTCTCCCCCATGGCGTCCAGTGGAGTTGAGAGAAGACTGAGTTGAGTGTTGGAGTCCCGGCTCCATCACACACGGAGCCCTGAGGAAGATCCTTCTCTGGGAGGGTCCCCAGGCACATAGCTGCACCAGCCCAGCCAGGGAGAAGGGGAACATTGTGGCCTCTGTCATCACACACCATGGCTGACAACTGGCTGTGGTGTGTGAAATCACAGCAGTGACAATCCCATCTGCCCCTGGCTTCCATAGGAAAGGGAGCGGCCAGGCGTCTCGGGGACTTCTGTAGCCTGGGTGGGATTCCAAGGCCCAGGTGGGATCCCCAGTGTGTTGGGGGCACCACCTCTGAGTCTTCATCTTCATCTGCACCTGGCCAGCAGCCATGCCTGGGAGACATTAGGACAGAGTGCTGGTGAAGAGCAGGGACCAAGACTCCCAGCAGCGTCACCCAGAGCCCCGTATGTGCAGGCTCCTTCAGAAGGCCTGGGCCTGATAACCCTTCATTTATTCTTACTTCCTTTATTCACTCCATGAATAAGCATTCCCTGGGAACCTGCGTTCTGAGCCCTGGCCTGGGTTATCAAGAGTGACGTGGATCTGGGAGGCAGTGACAGCCACCACCTACTCTGGCAGTGTCAGCTCACAGGAGTCATGCGCAAGCCCCTCATCTCCTGTCTCCCCCTGGGCACACTCTGGGAGGCATCCCAGGGACACGTGGAAGGCTCTTCCGGGTCCACTGGTCCTTGAGAAAGGCCTGCAACTCAGCGCTGCCTGCATGAGCTCTGTGATCCCCTCATGCTTTGCTGTTTCGTCTGAAGAATTATTTTTCTTCTTAATTAAACATTTCAGAGATTCTGTGAATATTATAAATGCATATTCACTGCTAAGGGATTAGAAAGTCTAAATATTTTAAAGTGAGAAAGCAAAGAAAAGGATAGCACAAAACCAAAATGAGTAACTTTTCTTCCTGTTGCAGTTTCTGCACTTTGAATACTTTGAATTCTTGGTTGGTTTAAGGACTCGTTTCCAAGATGAAGCGATAGCACGTAGCGCAGGGTGTTCCGGAGGCTGCAAGCGCCAGGACAGGTCCCAGGCAGCCACAGGATGGACACGCACTGCCCAGGGACAGGTTGGCCCGTCGGTGAGTGCAGAGCTGCCTGGGAGCCAAACTGAATGGAGTTTCTCCTGCCCAGAGCTCACGCTTCATCCCGTCAGAGCTCACTTGCTTCCCAGATTCACACTTTTTGTTGTGTTTCCTACGTGCACAGAGCCAAAGTCTGCCCTGCGTGTTGTGTGTGCAATGATTATTGTTTATTGTTTTCAAAATTAATTAAATTCAAGAAAAAATTTAGCCTCCACAAAAGCCACAGACTTGGCTATGTGTGTGAGGGAATCAGCAGAAATGTGTGTGGGAGTGGCCAGAGGAGCCCATGGGACTTGGACTCGCAGGCTCTGGCCCAGTGGGTCTGTGTGGGGCCTGAGACCCACCCTGCCTTTTGAGCATGTTTCCGGCTGATGCCAGTCAGAGTCAGAGCCTGGAGTCCTGACGCGAGAGTCTGGAAGCCTTGGCCTCAGCAGTCCAGGCCTGAGAATCCGACCGTTTGTCACTCACTGACGGCTGAGTGACTTCGCACAAAGCCCTGTGCCCACCCTGTCCTACTCCTGGGATCAGGCCCAGAAATCTCGACCTGTGCGTCTGGAATGGCTAGAATTGCTGCTCAGCTTCTGAGAGGTGCCTCTTCAAGCCTGTGTTTCTTGAAACAGGGCACTGAAAAGCTTACTTTGTATCAAAAGCCCAAAGGGAGTGGGAATTCTCCTTGGTGATTTTGATTTCATCTCGGCACTGCCGAAAGCGCGCGGCGCGGACGCCTCCCTCATGGAGTCGGGGTCAGGCAAGGCTGACGCACTTGAATCTCTAAAACCTGGGCACCTGCAGCCCCTGCCATTGCTTCTGCAGCGGGGGAGGCTGAGCAGAGTCCAGAGGCCCCAGGAGTGGCCTCGGCAGCACCCCGTGGTCACACAAGGCAGCGGCTCTCGTAAGTCTTTTGTGTTCCATACTTGTTAACTCCATTCTTAAATAAAGAACACTTCTGCTAAATTTAGCCAAGAGAACTGTTTGGCATTTCAGCCTTCCCATGCTTCAAGTGTACACATTTCTTCCGTGTGACGCCACATCCCTAAAAATAAGCCCGTGCCCTCCTCCGACACTCAGACCACTGTGGTGACTGGTTCCCACTGACAGCAAACTTCACTCCCCAGGCTCCCATCCCTGATGACAAAGATCACAGCAGCTGGCCCTGCGGGCGCCTTTGTGAGAGGCACCATCTGATCATCCCGCCAACCCTCCAGTAGCCCCACAAGGACACACCAGCCTCCCCGAGTACCAGGAGGAGTCTCGCAGAGACCCCCGGAGCAGCCTGCCGAAATCGCCGCTGAGAGGAGGAGCGTTTCAGAAGGAAGCTTCCCCTCATGGTCCTCAGGCTCAGCAGGTGCCGAGCTTGGGACCAGCCACTGGGTGGTGGGCTCGTTGAGTGGTGGGAGTGGGGACAGCAAGGCAGCCACAGACAGGGTGGGCTTGGCCATGGACACCGTACCACAGAAGCATCCACAGGTGGGTCAGGATGAGAGCTGGACCTGCGGCTGCTGCACAGCCCGCAAGACTGACCTCAGGCAGGGACAGAAATGATTCAGCAGTCACCTGGCACAACCGGACAGGACTATGAGCACTTTTCTGCTGTTCAGTTTTCACTGAACCTGTGCAAGTCATGCTGAATACTTTCCAAATTAATGCATGTGTCTTTTCCCGGCCAAAGGAGGTACGAGACCAGGGAGACAAGTTAAGAAGGAAATGCACAGATACCCTGGTGTCCAGGGATGGCGATTGGGGCTCAGTTTCTTTAAGTTTTAAAGGAAAGAAAATACACGGACACCCTGGTGTCCAGGGACGGCGATTGGTCTCCAGTTTCTTTACGTTCTAAAGGAAAGAACATACACGGATACCCTGGTGTCCAGGGACAGCGATTGGTCTCCAGTTTCCTTACGTTCTAAAGGAAAGAACATACACAGACACCCTGGTGTCCAGGGACAGCGATTGGTCTCCAGTTTCCTTACGTTCTAAAGGAAAGAACATACACGGATACCCTGGTGTCCAGGGATGGCGATTGGGGCTCAGTTTCTTTACGTTCTAAAGGAAAGAACATACACAGACACCCTGGTGTCCAGGGACGGCGATTGGTCTCCAGTTTCCTTACGTTCTACAGGAATCCACTCAGGAAGATTCTCGTAAAGGCAGGGAGATGAAGGCAAAGGAATTAAAGGTCCTCGTGGTCAGGAAGATGGAAGGGTGGAGGAGCGCACCAGGATCATGTCCAGCATGGGACAGGGAACCCGGAGGAAACCCCGGCACCAGGGCCATGACGGCACGCCAGGCGCGTCTGGTGTGGAGCTGGCCGACGCTGGAGAAGGGCAGGTGCATGCTGGGCACAGGACGGACCATCCAAGGCCGTGGGGTCTCCACCCCAGGCTCTGCATGAAGGAGTGTGTGGCCAGGGCACATGGAGATGAGGTCTGTCTTTGGGCTTGGGCAGCCTTGGGGGGCACCCCTGGCATTATGCAGCCTGCCTGCTCCCCTTAAGGGGAGGCCTATACGGGCAGCAGATGTTCAGCTTGGGCGCCCAGCAGCTGGCTCTTGGGCCCCACAGACGAGCGGGGCAGGGGCACTGGTTCTGAGAAGTCAGCGCCCTTCAGCTGCTGCCAGGAGCCCCCGGGAGCCTCCCAATGCGCACCAGACACTGCAGCGGCCCCTCCAGGATACACACACAGCACACATTCCAGGACTTAGCATTAATGCTCCTAAGAAACACTGGATTGAAGAAAGTATGGAAACCCCAAATTCGGGGTACTAGGGAGGTCTGTTAAAGACTTAAAAAAGAGAGAGAAGAGAGAGTTGTGAAGGGATTCACCTACTGCCTGTCAGGCTGGCACCACCTGTCACATCAGTGTGATTTGCAGCCGGAATAGGAGCGGGGGGCTTGTGGAGACCGCTGTGGGCAGGATAGCGGCCAAGGGGACAGAAAGCAGGACGCCGAGTCTGGGGCTCCCGGTAACACTCATGTTCTCTCTCTCAAAAGCTCTTTTGCTCTATTTTCTGCTGTTTCAAAAATAAGAATATATTGGTTTTATATTTACAAAAATCAACTTTTAATTACTAAAAAGCCACTTAAGTCTATACCAGGTTTGCCTTTGAGCCACGGACTTTGTCGGGACACTGAGGAAACAGTTGTCACATTCTCTCTCTGCTGTGTCTTTCCTAAAAGCTGTTTTGAAGTTAGTTGCGAGAACAAGGCCAGGTTCCCTGACTGTGAGCCCTGTCAGTGGCTGTGAGCGCTGCCCGCCCCTCACGTGGGTGTGTGCAGCACACGGTCATTTGAGGGTGGGCTGTGAGCGTTGCCCGCCCCTCACGTGGGTGTGTGCAGCACACGGTCATTTGAGGGTGGGTTGCACACACGCACCTCTTCACCTCTTAAATGTTAGGGGAATGCCCTAGAAGCAGTGCTAGTCTCTTAAATCACTTCAGTAGTGTTATCAAATTTAGGAAAAGTCCCACTTTCACTAATGCTGTCATCTGATGTGCTGTCTAGGGTCCTAGTTCATAGACTCCAGGCCAGGACAGCACGCTGTGTGTGGTTGTGGTGGCTCTCCGCTTTAATCCGGAGCGCTCTCCAGCCCGGCTCCGTCTTGGTGGCCATGATACCCTCACAGGCTCCAGCCCTCTCATTTCATGGAGCAGCTTTGCCGGGGTCTTTCTGATCTGTCTGATGTCTTCTTGGGATTAGGTTCAGGAGAGCTGCCAGGCACATGTTTCAAAGCAAAGCACAAATATTTGGTAGCAAAGCAAAGGCCCCCAATTCCGAGGTCAGTTGCCTTTTTTAATCCTAAACTCTAAGCGTGAACTAGGTCTCAATGGGATAAAAGGCTCCAAATGTTTCTGTACTTCAGAAATGTCGTGTTTGGATTTTAAAGGAGAATCGGTTCTCACTGTAACTCAGACACACCACAAAGGAAACACGTTGTTTAAACCAAGGTGCGTGGCTCGGCACGGAGTCGCGGTGATTGTGGGCTGTCTGCCTAACAGCTCTGTGCGCACAGGATCTTCCTCTTCAAAATGTCACCACCAGCGCCGGATGCCGCCCTCTGAAGAAGCTGCGAAATCACACTGCAATTATCACCGCAGGCTCAGCGTTCACGTGTCCTCACTTGGGGTAACGACAGTGCGCTCTTCCCTGGGAAAGCAGCCCTTATTCAGAGGAGGAACAGGACACCACTCTTCCCTCCCAAGGATCTCTGCTGCTCCTCCAGGGAGTGCACGTGGCTGCACCTGGGACTCCCAGCAGGTCCAGCTCCTGAGTGTCAGCCATGTCCAATGGGTCAGAGGCTCCAAGGGCTCCTAAGGGCTGAGCTCAGCTGATGGCCAATGTCAGAAGCAGCCATGGGCACAGCTCTCTGTGAGCCTCGGGCACTCTCTGGCCTGTGTCTAAATGATGTCCCCACTCCTCAGACAGAAAGATTCGAGGGGCGAGTTCCCACATGCTCATCAGAGACTCCAGTGGCCTCTTCCTCTGCTGAGTCTGGAAGCGAAGCCACAGTTTCCACATCCCAGATGGCAGAGGCCAGGCCCTTGCTCCCCTGGGCATGGAGCGGAGGGGAGGAGCGTCCCCTGTGGAGAACGAGGCCAGGGCTGCAGTGAGACAAACCATGGCATCCTCTGCATCTCTCCTCTTGGGGCCTCTTAAATGATTTGGAAATCATTCCCCTAAAAGTCAAGCCTTCCCTTGAGAGGTCAAGCTGCCTTTCCCGTCACAGACATGAGCATGGTCCCCCTGCTACCCTTCACCTTCCTGCTCCCTTTCCATCACCCAGACCTGACCACCAGCCCGGAAAGGGGCAGACACGAGGGGCGTGCATCAGCTCCGGGCATGGGGTGGCCACTGTCCAGGAGACCCAGGGATGCTTTGGGGCCTCTCCCTTCTCCAGATCCACAGACACCGCGGGGCCTCCCACGTCCGGACCCAGGAACACTACAGAGTCTCCCCTGTCCAGACCCGGGGATGCTGTGGGCTGTCCCCTCTCCAGATCAGGCCCCTTGGGCTGGATTCCAGCCATCTAGCCTGAGGGTACCTGCCTGTTGTGGGTGGAACAGCTCCTTTTCCCCATCTCGGACCCTGAGCCCCTGTCTGCACTGGCAAACTCCAGGGGAGCCTTTGGCCCAGGCAAGTGGTTATTTTTGTGAGAAATAAGACTATTTTTTAAAATCTCCTCTGAATGAGGTAGAGAGGCTCCTCACTTTCAGCAAGACTTTCCCCAAGACCGTGTCAGCCCTGACCGAGACGTCACTGCATGAGGTCGATGCCCATGGGGTGGCCCAGGGGCTCCTCACTGCAGCAGAGCCGGGGTCTGTCGTGGGACTGAGCCCCAGCCACACCCGCCAGCACCCCCGAACATCAGCAAGGAGCTGCCGTGCCCGGTGTGACTTCTGCTAACGGGCACTTCTTCAATCATGGTTGGTCTGAGTTTCCCGCTTCCCTCAAGGATGACCTCTGAGGAGACTGACGAGACCAGCCTCTGGTGTTGACATTTTTCAGTCTCAACCTAAGGAAAAGTAAATGAGCACACAAAGCTGTCAAAGTCTACAGTGTTTTTAGGTGCAAATATAATTACGTTTGCCTCTCACCTTCCTCCAGTAACTGCCATGTCTTGAAGAAATGTATTCTGCTCCCGCCATCAGGAATGCGCTTCTCAGCTTGGGAGCAGCATCTCTGCTGCTTGGACAGGTTCTCCAAGTGGACGGCACCAACGTGGACGTGGTTGTAAACCCTGCCTTGACTCCCCCGGGTCACCCGCTCTCCCCAGAGAGGCCGCAGCACACCCACATGCTTGTGTGGGTAACGAGTCACAGCCTGTGCTCCCGTCTAGGTCCTGCGAACAGAAGGGAGGCAGCTCTTGGTGGCGGCCCCATGCCACTGCCCAGCGCATGAGATGCCCGGGGCCCGGGACTCCAGGACACCGAGCCACAGGCCTTCCAAGCAGAAAGCCATATTGCAAACACCGAACACCTCCCTCTGGCAGACACACAAATCCCGGTGAAAACAGCCTCCTGCCAAAAAGCATCCTGAAATTGCTCATGGAAGGAGGTTATTTTGGTGATTTGGTTCAAGTTATTTTGATACCGGAGGCTGTGCAATCTGGAATGAGTCAAGGCTCTTCAGTTTAAAATGGGAAAGGAAATGAATATTTGAAGATAAATATCTCAAAGGGCAGTGGCAGACCAAACCCAGAAAATCGTCTTGAGGAGAAAATCCCCGAGGAGCGGGTAAACGGCGCACTCAGTTCACTGTCTCCTCCCTCTGACCTCAGATGAGAACACGGTGGCTGGGCCGTCTGGAGGGGACGGGTGAAGACCTGGTCCTGTGGCACCAATGCTGTCAGCTTCATGAGCGCCCGATTGGCCGATCTCACTCTGCGCCCCAGCCATCCACTGCTGCGTCCTTTTGCTTCCAACGGGCTCAACCTGCAGCGTCTGCGGCTCAGGCAGAGGTGCAGGCTGTGCAGGAGGAAGACCTCACATCGGCATCTGACTCTGTCTTCACGGGAAAGCCTGGGAGGGTCTCACCTCTGCTTTCTAGAGACTAACCGCTGCCCAGGAGCGCAGTGATGCCATCTCGGCTCACTGCAAACTGCACTTCCCAGGTTCAAGTGACTCTCATCCTCAGCCTCCCAAGTAGCGAGGACTACAGACATAAGCCACCAGCTTGGCCAGTTTTTAGTAGCATTTTTAGTAGAGACTCCTGGCCTCAGGTAATCCACCCGCCTCAGCCTCCCAAGGTGCTGGGGTTACAGGTGTGAGCCCCCCCGGCCCAGGTGGCGTTCCTAACTGCAGTTGCTCAGGCCCGTGGAACAGGGACAGGGCCAGGCTCGGCTGCCTGGGAAGCAGCCCTCAGGGCCAGGCAGGCTCCCGGCCGCAGGGCCTCCTGTGCACCAGCCAGCGCTTGTGTCCCGGGAACGCGGGAGGGGGCCAGGCAGGTCTCGTGGCCCCGCGTCCCCCCACTGTTGATGCTAATGCAGGAACAGGCGTGTGTGCGGCAGGGCTTGCCCTGGGCCCCCTGTGAGGCCAGCATGTGCAAAGGAAGCAAGGAGGGCTGCAGTGGTGGGATTGCACATTTCACATCCCTTCCATTATAAAAATGCCTTTCATCATCGTATCAAACCAAATAGCATAAATTACTGAGCATTCACCGAGCACCTGGCGCCATGCTGAACTCGGCATGGGCCATCTCATTCACTCCCCCAGCAATCCCATGACCACACTTTACCATCTGGGGACAGCGCAGAAGGGGCAGCCACAGACTCATCCGTGAGCAGGGGATTCACACCAGCAGCCGAGACCTCAGCCCTTATCTTCTGCATCGTGTGCAAAGCCCCTGTTAACCTCACTTGTGTTGCTCCAGTTCCGCCAACCACAATTTGATGCTTCTGTGGAGCTCCTGGGGTGAAGTAGGTTCCCAAGGAATCCAGGCTTTACCGGTTTGGTAAAATGGTCATAGGAGGTGGCCTCTGTGCATGTGTGTGTGGTTCCAGCGTGTCTGTGCTGGGGTCACCGGGGATTGCGATCATCGCAGGAGGAGGTCTCTAAGCGTGGCCCCAGTGTGTCTGTGCTGAGGTCACCAGGGATTGCGATGGTCACGGGAGGTGGTCTCTGCACGTGGCCCCAGCGTGTCTGTGCTGAGTGTCTCCTTTGGTGCCTACCTTGCTTTTGATTTGCTGTCCCCTTTTGTGCAGAGTAATTTCTTAAGTCCTGATTTGTTCTTCCTTTCTTTCCATGAGTAACTTCTCCCTTCACCGCAGCAATCCTTGCTAATCATAGCATCCTTAAGGTGTGGCATGCCTTGCCCTCACAGAAATGCAGCCTCACGGTGTCATCTGCTATGCAGTGTGCAGCTAGTGAAGTATTCGTTGTTAGGGTCCCATGCACCTTTTGAGATAGTGGGACAGGATTTTGCTGCTGTTGTTTTACAGATGGAGAAACGTGAGTTATAAAGCATGTAAAAACTTGTCTCAGGTTTCCTTGCTAACAAAAATCACTAATAAGTATTGAACATCTATAATGTGCTAATAATATTAGTTATAATAATAATAGTTGTTATTAAGGGCCTACTGTGTTCTAAGCACTTTACACGAAATTCTAAATTTAATGCACAAGACTGCCAGATAGGACTATTTCCATTCCACAGGTGAGGAACTGAGGCCTGGAGGCACCAGGATTGTGCTCCCAGCAATGTTTCCAAGTTGACTGGAGAAGCTGAATGGACTCCAGAGCTCACTGCTTTCATTCTGGGTGCAGTCTGTCCCACTATTATTGTGATTCCCTCTCCAGCTCAGACAGTAGCTTCTCCAAGAAATCCTTCTCAGGTCAGGACTTAGTCCAACTTGGGAGGCACTGTCCTGCCCACTCACTCACCATGATGTGAATACCATGTGGGACTGTCTTATCTCTTTACAGGTGTCCAGCTGTGCTGCAGCAGGTGTGCAGGTATACAGTGTGCTGCTGCAGGTGTGTGGGTGTGCTACAGCAGTTGTGTGGTGTGCAGCTGTACAGATATGCTGCTGCAGGTGTGCAAGTGTACAGGTGTGCTGCTGCAGGTATGCAGCGGGAAGGTATACAGATGTGCTGAAGTGGGTGTGCCGGTGTTCAGGTGTACTGCTGCAGTTGTACAGGTGTGCTGGTGTTCAGGCATACTGCTGCAGGCGTACAGGTGTGCTGGTGTTCAGGTGTACTGGTGCAGGTGTACAGGTGTGCTGCAGCAGGTGTGCTGGTGTTCAGGTGTACTGCTGCAGTTGTACAGGTGTGCTGGTGTTCAGGCGTATTGCTGCATGTGTACAGGTGTGCTGCAGCGGGTGTGCTGGTGTTCAGGTGTACTGCTGCAGGTGTACAGGTGTGCTAGTGTTCAGGCGTACTGCTACAGGTGTACAGGTGTGCTACAGCGGGTGTGCTGGTGTTCAGGTG
>CAUYQU010086516.1:0-18779 GCA_963574635.1 Cheracebus regulus
TTGTTTTGAGATGGAATTTTGCTCGTTGTCCAGGCTGGAGTGCAGTGGCGTGATCTCAGCTCACTGCAACCTCTGGCTCCCAGGTTCAAGCAATTCTCCTGTCTCAGCTTCTTGAGCAGCTGGGACTAAAGGCATGCGCCACCATGCCTGGCTAATTTTCTATTTTTAGTAGAGATGGGGTTTCACCATGTTGGCCAGGCTGGTCTCAAACTCCTGACCTCAGAGACTGGTGAGCCTGGACTTCCTTCAGGTAGCGCAGCCACCTCGGCCTCCCAAAATGTTAGGATTTCAGGCGTGAGCCACCATGCCCGGCCTGACCCAAATTTTACTTATAGTTCTGAGACTGATTCTTTCATTTGTTAATAAGTTACTTAGTCTCTCTGTTAACCCCTATTCCCATCCATAAAAATGCAAAATGAGACTACCATTTAAACCAAGTAGCATAGACTTGTCTCTCCCTGCTACTTACAACTATAAAGCCTGGAAATGACACAGGAGACAACCTGGAGAACTCTAAAAGGTAAAAATAGGAAGATCTGGTCAGGAACCCAGAACTGGCAGAACAGCAGCAGCAAAATGTCTTATAACCCCCGCCCAGCATAAGAAGGGGGCCTAGGACTGGTATTTCTTGACCTTCAACCTAGCAGCAACAGAAGGGGGCCCCCGGTAGGCTCATTCCTCTCCTAAGCTGAACGAGAGTCCTACCAGCAATACTAGGCCAGCGCAGCAAAACTGGCAAGGATTGGAAGCCCTGCTAATAACAATTGGCCACCAGGGGACTTCTGTGTCTCCCTTTCATGAAGGCAGTGAAGCAGAAGTAGCAAAGAGAATCTCATTACAGCTGGCTTGGAATGGATAGCAGTCTTCTATGACTTCTGTGGTTTCACTTCTATAATCTAATACTCTTGAAATTACAACACTGTAGAAACAGAGAACAGGTTCTTATTTGCCAAGAGTCAGGGACAGGGGAGGGGCCAGAGCAGTGTGGATGTGGGCTGTAAAAGGGCACCAGGGATCCTGGTGACCATGGAAATTTCTGTATCTCGACTGATGTCAGTATCTTGGCTGTGATAGTATACCATAGTTCTGTAAAATCTTACCATTGGCGGAAACAATTTATAGGGCACCAAGATCTTTCTGTTCTCTACAATTGCGTGTGAGGGTACAGTTATTTCAAAATAAAAAGTTTTAATGGTTTCTTTTAAAAAGGCATAATGGTAATGGTACCTGCCATTTTGGTGCCAGGGAATCATTGTAAGTATTTTTTTTTTTTTTTTTGAGACAGAGTCTCACTCTGTTGCTCAGGCTGGAGAGCAGTGGTATGCTCTTGGCTTACTACAACCTCTGCCTCCTGGATTCAAGCAATTCTCCTGCCTCAGCCTCCTGAGTAGCTGGAATTACAGTTGTCCACCACCACACCTGGCTAATTTTTGCATTTTTAGTAGAGATGGGGTTTCACCATGTTGGCCAGGCTGGTCTCAAACTCCTGACTTCAGGTTAGCCACCCAGTTCCCAAAGTGCTGGGATTACAGGCATGAGCCACCACGCCCAGACTCATTGTAAGCATTTAAGGAGGTACAAGCTGTGCCAAGCTGTGAGTGCCATCATATGGGTACACATGGTAGCAATTGGTCTTATCCATCCATGTGTCTGTTTCAGCGTGTATGTTTAGTATTTCTTTCTATTCTACCTTATCCAAAAAGCATTTACTGTAGCTTTTATATATTGCCATCTTTAATAAAGTTTATTTATCTTGCAGCAAATTTTTTTAGGGCATTCTTTGAACTGATCATCATATTGGGAATAAAAAGAATGGGATAAGAAGTGCAATGGACTGAACTCAGTCTGTTTCACATGTAAACAAGTCAGTCATAGAATGGATGTAGAGCTGGCATTGAAAGCTTTGTATTGTAAAAAATTTGTATGTGTATATATATATATATATATATTTTTTTTTTTTAAAGATGGAGTTTCACTCTGTTACTCAGACTGGAGTACAGTGGCATGATCTCAGCTCACTATAACCTCTGCCTCCCAGACTCAAGCAGTTCTCCTGCCTCAGCCTCCTGAGTAGCTGGGATTACAGGCACACTACCACACCTGGCTAATTTTTGTATTTTTATTAGAGATGGGGTTTTACCATGTTGGCCAGACTGGTCTTGAACTCCTGACCTCAAGTGATCTGCCTACCTCACCTTCCAAAGTGCTGGGATTACAGGTGTGAGCCACCGCACCCGACAACAATTTTAATACCAATTTAGAATGCATCTTACAATCAATATAATTGAGTCTTAGTTTAATTGAAAGCCTTTTTCGTGAAAGCTTCATAGTACATAAATAATGGTTGCATCTTACACTTAGTAACATCTTAGGTTCACTGAGATCTGGTGATAACGTCTAAAACTATTTTGTGCAGTTTTTATCTGAATGTTTTACCTGTTCTGATTTTATGAAACAGAGTTTAGGGAGGAGATATTTGTTTTCTTTAGCTAGACTATTAACAATTTGAGGGTCTGATGGTATATTTAGTGACATTCTATGATGATAATATATTATTAACATGCACCCAAATGTTGAAACCTCATTTCCTCTTATCTTTTTTTCCTTTTGTTTTTCTAGTGTCGATATATAGTATCTGGTTTTATGACAAGAATGACTGTCACCGCATAGCAAAACTCATGGCTGAGTAAGTATATTACTCCATAAATCTAACTGATGGTATGTGAGAAATGAAAAATAATTCCCTCCCAGTTCTTTTTGTTACTAACGTCTACTAACTCATGTATTTCTCCAATTTCTTTTTACTGCCAAAAACTTGGAAAAGGCAGAAAATCTTTAAAATATATCTAATTATTATCTTACTATTCCCAGTGTACATTTCAGTTTTCTTTCACTGTTTTTCTTTATGTGTATATTAAGTAGATATGTGTGATTGTTTTTTACAAAAATAGGATCATATCGTATATACTGCTTTTCATGTCAACAGCATTTTTCCAGGGCATTAAATTTTTCTCTGCAGTATTTATGACAGTTGCCTTGTATCCAGCTCTATAGACAGATCATGATTTAACCAGAACCTTGCTGTTGGACCTGTAGGTTAGGGCTGCCAGACTGCCTGGCTCCAGAGGATATCTGCATCAAGTGTATAGCCTGACCACATACAGTGGCTCTCATTTAGGTTCTGTCCAAATTTCCATTGTAACAAGTGGTACTGTATGTGATAGCCTGATAGAGAACTCACACACACATCTGTATTTAATTCTTTTAAGTGAACTTGTTTTTGACACAGACTCTAGGCTTAGTAGTCCCCAATCCACTCATGGGTTGTGTTCCAGAAGATTTTTTTGTGACTTAGAACCTTGAAATTTGGAAAATTATCTTCCTTGAATTAGTATTCTAAAGGGCAGTTCATTGTCCTCTCTCAGGCTAGTCTGTAGAAGCCAACCCTTATGTGACCTATCTCTATTTCTGGACTGCCAGTCTAGATTCTGGAAGCCTCTGACGTGGGGCTGCAGGGGGCCTGAGGGACTACAGAACTCTTGGCCAAATGCTATAATAGGTAGATGGTGTGTTCTGGTGCACTTCTGCTTTTTTTCAGTTTTTGCCTGACTCTTCTTAGAAATATGGACCTCTCTCCCCACTCCACCACCCCCATCTGTCAAATCAAAATTCCCTTTCCTCTCTTACAGTTTTTAATCTACATGTTTAAAAGAAAATAATCTTAAATTTTTTAACAGTCTAATCTTACTTTCTTTTTATTTTATTTTACTTTGTTTTTTAGACAGTCTTGCTCTGTCACCTAGGCTGGAGTTCAGTGGGGCAGTCACAGCACACTGCAGCCTCAAACTCTTGGGCTCAAGTGATCGTCCCATCTCAGCCTCCCGAATAGCTGGGACTACAGGCATGCACCACCATCAGCTAATTTTTTGGGAGGTTGGGTAGAGACAGGGTCTCACTATGTTGCCTAAACTGGTCTTGAAGCTCTAGGCTCAAGCGAGTCTTCCACCTTGGCCTCCCAAAGTGCTGGGATTATAGGTGTGAGCCACTGTGCCACACCAACAGCCTGATTTTAAACTCATGAAAGTATAAATAAGTAATTAACCCAAATCTCAGTTCAGGGTATATTTACATTGTAAAAGAAGGCAGATGTGGCTAAGGCCAGGTTCCGATCCAGGACTACTAACATGTCCTGATGGGAAGTTATCAGCCCCCTGCTTTGTTGTCTGTTCTGGCTGTGAGCTTGCAGGGCAGGCCCATGGTTGTTATTTGTGAGAACATGGTTCTCTATGAACTTGTAGTCACCATACTTGAAAAAATATTGACTCCCTAGAACCACACTTTGTTTTTAGAACACTTTTTCTCTTAAAAAAGATAAAACTATTTTTCTTTTTAAAATTTATTTATTTATTTATTGAAATGGGATGTTGCCATATTGCCAAGGCTAGTCTCAAACTCCTGGGCTTAAGGGATCCTTCTGCCTCAGCCTCCCAAGTAATTGGGACTATAGGTACAAGCCACCATTACTCAGCTAAAACCATTTTTCAACAAAGCCATTTATTTGATGATCCCTTGTTTTAGCTTTGAAAGTGACAGCAAAGGCAGCTTACTTCTGGTTACTTAGAAGACACAGGGTTGTTAATTCATGGTTATTCAGAAATCCAGAATTTTTTCTAAACTTTGGAATGTATTAATATATAAACACTTTCTCCTGCAGAATGAGGGCATTGTGAAATGATCTGGCTCTTTTAGCTCTAACAACTATTGAAAGAAAACCATTTATCTGTCAGGGCAAGTGTTACTCCTAATGCAAGACTTCAAATGGTAAATGAAGCTGAAGACTGAAAGCCTATCTAAAAATAGTTTATTGAGCCCAAAAATAGGATGAGGAGTAGAAATGGGAAGCTGGAAGGGAAAAAAAGAACACTGGGTCTTCTTTCACCAGAAATGCCCAAAAGAGGGGCAATTGCTTAAATTTTCATCTGGTTTGACTAGAAGCAGTTACGGTATTAAAACTGATTAGAGCCTGGGCACAGTGGCTGTTGCCTGTAGTCTCAGCGCTTTGAGAGGTCAAGGCTGGGAGGATTGCTTGAGGCCAGGAGTTCTAAGACCAGCTTGGCCTGACATAGCAAGACCCATCTCTGTTTAAGGAAAAAAAAAAGAAGAAGAAGAAAAGAAAGTGGTTAGAGAGGCCAGGCACAGTGGTGTGTACCTGTCATCCCAGCTATAATACTTGTGAGGCTCAGGTGGGCAGATCACATGGACCCCAGGAGTTCAAGATCAACCTGAGCAACATAGTGAGATCCCATCTCAAAAAAAAAAAAATTAGAGAATACCCTGGGGAAACTTGATAGTGAGTTTTGTTTTTTCTATCCACATAGTATTAGACGTCCTGGAGATAGTGAGTTTTAAGTGTCTGGCCTATTTATGGCTGAAGAGAATACTGTATGTTACCATTAACTTTGTGATCAATGCCTTTCAGGTCCCCAGAACTAAAGAAGACTATCTGTCTTTGTTCTAAATCTGCCTGCATATGCCTGTTTGCTACATATTTTTTTTGTTATTTGCTACATGTTTGAGAATACCACCTCTACTGACCAAAAATACTAATACAATTTCTTGTTAGCATATTGTGCATATAAGTAAATGTGTCTATCAGTGCCTATTCTTTTAAATACTATTCTTCCCATCACTATTTGACAGCCACAATATAATATTCTCCAAGTAAAAAACTGATTTACTCCAAACAATGTTTATAAAAACTAGAAGCTATGTAGGAAAATAAGTGAGCGTCTAGACCTGTATCATCTAAATTTGGATATTCTCTGGTCAGTGGTGGCGGAGTTGAAAACCCACTAAACTTGGAAGATGCTGACTCTCCTAAAGAGGAAATCTAGTCACTGGAAACTTTCTTTAACAATAAAAAGTTGTTTGAATGTTTGGCCACATAGACTATGTAAACTTTGGAGAACTCATGGAAGTAAGCTTTATTCCTGATCTTACAGACATCTTAGGGGCATGTTTTGGTGTTTGAAAGGAAAGGAGAATGGCGTGGGTGCTATTCAAAAAGTCTGGATTCAAAGAGGCCTTAAAGTCTAAGCCTCATTCATGTGAGATGAGAGTCTCTTCCATACCACCCCTGACAGCTTCTGCTTTCCGCAGTGGTGAGCTTTATAAAATTACCTGTTCTGGCTCAGCACAGTGGTTCACGCCTGCAATCTCAGCACTTAGGGAGGCTGAGGTGGTTGGATCACTTGAGGTCAGGAGTTCAAGACCAGCCTGGTCAACATGGGGAAACCCTATCTCTACTGAAAATATAAAAATTAGCCGGGCGTGGTGGTGCACACCTGCAATCCCAGCTATTAGGGAGGCTGAGACACAAGAATCACTTGAACCCAGGAGGTGGAGGCTGCAGTGAGCCAAGATAGCACCTAGCCTGGTGACAGAGTGAGGCTCTGTCTTAAAAAAAAAAATAAAAAGAAATATTCTTCTCTTAAACCAAAATAATCACATCACAGAATCACTAGTCTGGGTCAGGGAAGAGTTAAATACCAGCATGGCCAAGTCAGGCAACATGTCAGGAGGTAGGTGGAAAACAGGCTGTGTGACAGAGTCCTTTATGAAGATGGATTCAGGCTGATGTGGCCTATATCTGAACATTAAATAAAGAATTTATATTTGGTTTGATTCTCATATCCCATACCAGTCTTTCAGTCTACCATGAAGTTCATGATTCTACATTTGTTTTACAACTAATAGTCTTATTAAGTGCTGTAAAAATCTACATAGAGAAACTACATATTACCTTAAAGCCGCATTTCCCAAACAGGAATTCTGCCTCAGAGTAAAATTCCATAGTCAAATAAAGTTTGAGAAAATCTGTAGGCCTGCCCTTCTTGGAGAATCACAGTAAATTTTAGCATTCTTAAAAACTCAACTAGCCAGATGTGGTAGCTCATGTCTATAATCCTGGCACTTTTGGAGGATGAGGTGGGAGGATTGCTTGAGGCCAGGAGTTTGAGATTAACCTGAGCAACATGGTGGGACCTTGTCTGTACAATAAAAAAAAAATAAGTGAAACAGACAAAACTCAATGGGTGGGTTGCAGTCATTCATATCTCTAATCCCAGTATTTTGGGAGGCTGAGGCAGGAGGATCACTTGAGGCTAGGAGTTTTGAGAACAGCCTGGGTAACATATAAAATCCCATCTCGGCTGGGCGCGGTGGCTCACGCCTGTAATCCTAGCACTTTGGGAGGCCGAGGTGGGTGGATCACCTGAGGTCAGGAGTTCAAGACCAGCCTGGCCATCATGGAGAAACCCCATCTTTAAAAAAAAAAAAAAAAAAAAAAAATCCCATCTCTACAAAAACAATAATAAAACTCAAGGATTCTGTTTTTTCTTTTTTCTTAAGTCTGTTTAATATTGTTTAACCCAGTATTTTTAAATAAAAAAGCAATCTCTCTTCACCTCTTCACTATACTCTAATGAGAGCTCCTGTGCAGGTGGGTTTTTTGTTTTTTAAAACAGAATTTCACTGTATTGCCCAGGATGGTCAAACTCCTGGGTTCAAGTGATCTTCCTGCCTCAGCCTTGCAGAGTGCTAGGATCATAGGCATAAGCACTGTGCCTGGCCTGAATGAATCTTAATAAATAAATAAATAGTAGCCTTATTAAAATTTATTGTTCAAGCTTGAAAGCATGAAGAAAAATATAGGAAATGATAAAGTATGCATGTGCTTACCACCCAGCTCTCAGTTCCTATCATTTTGCTGTAATTGCTTCAGATCCTTCTATACGAGAGAGAAGAGGGTGTTCTTAAAAATCAGAAGCCCACTTAGTGATTCTTTTTTGAGTCAAGGTCTCACTCTGTCGCCCAGGCTGGAGTGCAGTGGCGTGATCTCAGCTCATTGCAGCCTCTACCTCCTAGACTCAAATGATCCTCCCACCTCAGCCTCCCAAATAGCTGGGACTACAGGCACGTAACACTACACCCAGCTAATTTTTATATTTTTTGTAGAGTCAGGATTTTGCCAAGTTGCCCAGACTGAGTTAGTGGTTTGTAAAAAGGAGAATAAGGGAAACCTTTTATTTGCTTACAGTGTTATTAACTTTTAAGGTTTCACCAAGACCTCTACTTTTAAGAAATGACTTTGTCCTTACTAGGCCAATGTCAATCCAGACTCTTTCCACAGAGGATTTGTTCAACTGTGCAGCCTTCCTGTGTCTTGGTGGCATTGTCCATTTTCAAATTTACTTTACCAATTGGTTTGACTGATTTTGAAATACTTCTAGGGAAAAAGGGAGATACTTAGTGAAGTTTTTAATGTACCTCTACCAACTCTAGGAAGGAATTCTGTATTTTTGTCCTTCTGAAGGGTAAATACTGGCACTGTTGTTAATGAGGCAGTGAAATGGTAAGTCATGTATTCCTGGAATGAGGTAACTGAGGTTCTATGTTACATATTGCAAGAATGGTGTCATCTTGTGACACTTTTAGTGTATCCTTGGAAGATGAACACCAAAAGAAATCTTGGGTCAGATTTTGTTTCATGAGGCCTTTCTAAAACCTAGTTCTTCTTGTCTAGTGTGGTAGAAGAGGAGACACGGCGATCACAGCAAGCTGCTCGGGATAAACAGAGTCCCAGCCAGGCCAATGGCTGCAGCAACCACAGGCCCATCGACATCCTGGAGATGCTGAGCAGAGCCAAGGATGAGTATGAGAGGGTGAGGCACTCTGGGTGCTTGGGTGCTGACCAGGGAAGACCAGAAGGGGAAGAGGAGGTGTGCAGGAGACTCTTTTACTAGGGAAGCTGGCCTCCAGGGCTAGCAGAAATACAAGTTCAAAAAGAGAGCATGTTAGCATGCTATAGTCAGTCCCAGCTACTTGGGAGCCTGAGGCAGGAGCTCAAGATAACTTGAGCCCAGGAGTTGGAGGCTGCAGTGAGCTGTGATTGTGCCAGTGCACTCCAGTCTGGGCAACAGTGAGACCCTGTCTGTTTATTTTATTTTATTTTTTTCAAACAGGTATGTCTTAACAATTTTAAATCTAAAACATAAGGAAAAAACTCTGCTTACCCCAGAGTACTTGCTTTTGGCAGGAAAACTTACAGTGCTTTTTTCTATTCCTATAAGATTACTGTGGGAGAAGATGGTCTTGGAGTGCAGAAGTTAGCCCGCAGCAGCTAGTTCTGGAAAAGCTTTGTGCCTCTTTTTTACCACTGCAGGCTCTGTTAGGATCCTCAGTGGTCTTAAGAATTTGTGTAGGCTTTGAAAAGTATTCTGATAGCTTGTACCACATAGTACTAAAAAGTAGACTCATGGTCTGTAATTGGTGGTGGATGCACAGCCTTCATTAAGCTTCATTTGGGATTTTACCAACATGAGAGGTTTTTCTGAAATTGACTGTTTTCTTTCTCTTCTGTTTTGCATTTTAGTTTATAAGTTAGCTGATAAAATTTTCTCCCAAAAGTTGAATAAAATGGCAATTGTGGTACATTAGTTAATTTATTCAATACATGCTTACGAACCATCCACTATGTCCAGACAGTAGGCATTTCATGGTTATGAAACTGTCCTAGATTTTTACTTGGCACCTCAAAGACCCCATGCTTCACTGAAGTGAGACAAGCTCTCTATTGCTGAACTTCGTTTTAGCAGAATTATACTGTCCCCTTAACTCTTCATTAAATACTGAGTTAAGTGCTTTCCTTTCATCCCTGTTTCATCCTCACCTCACCAGAACTTCAAGGAGCAAAATGTGAAAAAGCACTGTCCGAAAGACCCTGTTTCCCATACAGTTCTGCTGTAATACTAGCTAATAAGATATTAATCGATGATCCTGAAAAAAGCTTCAAATTGGCAAAATGAGTTAAGGCACTGTTGTTAGCATGACTATTCCTGTATAATAAGCATTTTATTCACAAGAAAGATATTGCACTTCTATAATATCTTTTAATCAACTTTCTTATTTTTTTACCATGTAAAGAAAGATACTTGAAACCACACTTGGCCCATTCTGAGTTGCTTCTAGCCATAGGATTTAACCCTAGATTTTGGTCGGGGGGTACAGGTGGTTGTTTGTTTAGTTTTAGTTTAATTGCAACAAAGTTTTTTAAAGCCCAGGGTATTTTTGTTCCTTAAAAATAGAGACCATACACAGTGACTCACGCCTGTAATTCCAGTACTTTGGGAGGCCGAGGCGGGAGGATTGCTTGAATCCAGGAGTTTGAGACCACCCTGGGCAACATAGCAAGACCCTGTCCCTACCCCAAAACAAAAAACAAATAGTTTTTTAATTAGCCAGTCATGGTGGCACACCTGTAGGCCCAGCTACTCCCAAGGGTGAGCCGGGAGGATCACTTGAGCCCAGCAGTTTGAGGCTGCAATGAGCATAATATTGTAAGAATGAATGCTCCCAGCCAGGCACAGTGGCTCGTGTCTGTAATCTCAGCACTTTGGGAGGCCAAGGCGGACAGATTATGAGGTCAGAAGTTCCAGACCAGCCTGGCTAACATGGGGAAACCCCATCTCTACTAAAAATTTAATAAAAAAAAAACAAAAAAAATAGCCAGGCATGGTGGCTCACGCCTGTAATCCCAGCTACTTGGGAGGCTGAGGCAGGAGAATTGCTTGAACCCAGGAGGCAGAGGTTGCAGGGAGCCTAGATCACACCACTGCACTCCAGCCTGGGTGACAAAGCAAGACTCCATCTCGGAAAAATAAATAAATAAATAAGATTACAAGAATATATGATAAAGTAATACCATTATCTTTTTCTTAAAAAGGTGATACAAGTAACAGTTGTGGTGAACAACACTTGTCTAAAATTAGGTACTCAGTGTTCTAGAAATTTTATTGTATGTTATTTACATTGGAGTACAGAGCAAACCTTTTGAGCTTGGGGTTTTTGTTGTTTTTTTTGCTTTTCTTTTTTAATAGCATTTCTGATGACCTCAAATGCTGTTTTGTGAGCCAAAAATAGAAAATTTTTTTTCCACATGATTTATTTTTTCTTTTAACTTTTTGAAGAATCAGATGGGCGACTCAAATATCTCCAGCCCTGGGTTACAGCCAAGCACTCAGCTCTCCAATCTGGGAAGCACCGAGACTCTAGAAGAGACGCCCTCCGGGTCACAAGATAAGGTTTGTACAGCTAAAGCTCTAGCTTTGTCTTAAGTAAAAAAGAGTAACATTCAGTAAGGGTTCTAATGCAGGGCAAGTTTGATTTGTCACCTGTGTCAAGGTTCATATGTGCAGCAACATAATGACATCCTCCTGGGTTATTAGGATCCGAGTAACTGTCTTTCATCTGGATTTTGCAGTAGCCTCCTATCTAGTTTCCCATCTTTTGCCCCCTGCTTGCTTCTTACCTATTCTTAACCCAACAGCCAGAGTAATCCTTGCAAAACATAAATTAGATCATGGCATTCCTCTGCTTAAAACTCTCCAGCAGTATTCCAGCTCACTCAAATAATATCCAGGATCATGACGTTGGCCCATGAGGCCCATGAGGCCCTACCTTATCTGGCCTCTCTACCCTAGCCTTATTTGTCAGTCTGCATTGCTTACCTGGCCCCAGGTGCACTGGCTGTCTTGCCTTTCCCCAAATGTGCCAGATATGTTCCTGCCTCGGGGCAGGCCTTTACACTTGTTGTTCCCTTGGCCTGTAATACTTTCCTCCCTGATAGGATTTGCTCCCTTTACTCCTTCAAGTGTCATATGTCCTCCGTAAGTCAGGCCTTCTCTGACTCTATCCTATTTAAAATAACCCTTGGCCAGGCACAGTGGGTCACACCTATAATGCCAGCACTTTGGAAAAATACAAAAATTAGCTGAGTGTGGTGGCCCGTGCCTGTAATCGCAGCTACTCAGGAGGCTGAGGCACCAGAATGGCTTGAACCCAGGAGGCAGAGGTTGCAGTGAGCCATTGCACCAGTGCACTCCAGTCTGGGAGACAGAGCAAAACTCTGTCTCAAGGAAGAAAAACAAAGTAACAACCCTTGGCCATGCACAGTGGCTCACGCCTGTAATCTCAGCACTTGGAAGGCCAAGGCCATAGTGAGACCCACCCCTTCTCTAGAAAAATTTTTTAAATTAGCCAGATACAGTGTCATGCACCTGTGGTCCCAGCTAATTGGGAGGCTGAGGTAGGAGACTCACTTGAACCCAGGAGGTGGAAGTTGCAGTGAGCTGTGATTGTGCCATTGCACTCCAGCCTGGGCGACAAAGCCAGACTCCAGCTCAAAAATAAATAAATAAATAAAATAAAACAACCCTCCCTCACCTTCATCTTGTTGTACTTATTTTCTCAATAAGGTTTCTAACCAGTTAACATGGTTTCTGTTTTTCTTCTTCTTTGTCTGTCTCCTGCCCACCAAAATATAAGCTCCATGTAAAGTAGTTTTGGTTTTTTATTTTGTTTTGGTTTTAAGCTATCTCTTACAGGAAAGAAGGGCAGTTTTATGAGCCTTCTTCATTGCTGTATCCTTAGCATGTAGCACTGTAAATATTTGTAACTGATAGTCTGATAGAACAGATCCAAGTAAAATCCTAGTTTTTTAAGTAGACTTTTTGTTTTGAGATAATTACAAATTTATATGCAGTTGTAAGAAGTAATGGAGAGAGATCCTATGTACCTATTACCCATTTTCCCATTGATAACATTTTGCAAAATATAGTATGCTATCACAACCAGGATATTGACACAATCCACACATCTCCTTCAGATTTCCTTTATTATTTGTGTGTATATTCAGTTCTGTGCAATTTTATCTCACGTATAGCTTTGTATATCCACTACCACAGTCAAGATGCTACATATTTTCTTCACCACAATGATGTTTTATGTTGCCCTTTCATAAACACACTGACTTCCCTGTCATACCCTCTTCTGCCTCTGCCTCCCTGACCCCGCCATCGTTTAGCCCTGGCAACTATTAATCTATTTTCCAGTTCTATAATGTCATTTTAAGAATATGATATAAATGGAATCTTACATATAACCTCTTGAGATTGTCTTTCTTCACTCAGTGTAATTCCTGAACATTTCACTGAAGTTACATGTATCAAGTTTGTTCCCTTTTATTACTGAGAGTATTACGTGATATAGAAGTACCAGAATTTGTTTAACTGTTTTGACCACTCACTTGTTGAAGAATATTTAGATTGTTTTCAGTTTTGGGTTATTACAAATAAAGCTCCTATAAACATTTATATACAGGTTTTCAGGTGAACATAAATTTTCATTTCTCTGGTATAAATGCCCAGGAATGCAAATGTCAGGTCATTTGATATTATGTGTTTTAGTTTAATAAGAAACTGCCTTGAGAGGCTGAGGCGGGTGGATCACCTGAGGTCAGGAGTTCAAGACCAGCCTGACCAACATGGTGAAACCCCATCTCTACTAAAAATACAAAAATTAGACCGGCGTGGTAGTGGTAGCACCTGTTATCCCAGCTACTAAGTAGACTGAGGCATGAGAGTCACTTCAACCCAGAAGGCAAAGATTGCAGTGAGCCGAGATCATGCCATTTCACTGTAGCCTAGGCAACAAGTAAAATTGCATCTCAAGAAAAACCCCACCAAACTCTTTTCTAGGAAGTCTGTACAATTTTACATTCACATCAGCAATGTGTCCTTAATGTTTTTAGATATTTAGATGATAATTAATTTAAACCAAATTTTGTATTCTACCTTCCTGTGCCCCATTTTTACTGTATCTGGATTTAGGATCATTATCAGGAGTGTGCAGTGGGCTTTATACTTCCCCTTTATAAATCGTGAGTCACTTTGCCTTCCTTTTGTGAATCATGAGGTTAAGGAATCTTGTACCACCTAACCCAGAGTTATTGTAAGACCCTAAGAAAGAAATGGACCAGAAAAAAATGACTTAAGAATTGTAAGGTCAGGCACAGTGACTCACACTTGGAATCCTAGGACTTTGGGAAGTAGAGGCAGGTGGATTGCTTGAGGCCAGAAATTTGAGACCAACCTGGCCAACATGATGAAACCCCATCTCTACTAAAAATACAAAAATTAGACGAGTGTGGTGGCACATGCCTGTAATCACAGCTACTGAGGAGGCTGAGGCAGGAGAATTTCTTGAACCCTGGAGGCAGAGGTTGCAGTGAGCCAAGATTGTGCCACTGCAGTCCAGCCTGGGTGACAGAGCAAGACTCCATCTCAGGGGGTGGGGAGCCTCCACTTTTTAGGTTATAGTGACAAAATTTTATGAAATACTGAGATCTGGATATTGTCAGAAGCTATGTGATTGACTAAAATTAGCTTAAATTTATAATCAGCCCCCACACACAGATACTACATTTGTTTGGTAACACTGCCATCTAGTGCTAAGGAGCAAGTACTCCTATCAATCCTTAACAGTATTACATTCCATTTCACTTATTAAACTTTCCTTGGGACTGTTTCTCTAGTGTGTTTTGGTTTTGTTTGCTTCCTGTATTCAAGAATAATGTTAGCCTTATAGTGTGCCCACTGCAGTGACCACTAGCTCCAAACAGAAATGTGAAATTCTCTAACATCAATTTTCTGTGGGATGAGGAATGAACCTGATGCTGTATATAAGAATTTTATCCTACACCATACATGCTGTTGCTCAATGAATCCCATTTCCCAAGCTAAATGGTTGGACTAGCACTTGATCTATGTGAACTATGTGAAGTATTAAAAAACTCAGAATCCAGACTTTTTTTTTGTTTTCCGGCTCACCACAACCTCCACCTCCCAGGTTCAAGCAATTCTCCCATCTCAGCCTCCCTAGTAGCAAGGATTACAGGCATGCACCATCATGCCTGGCTAATTTTGTATTTTTAGTAGAGATAGGGTTTCTCCATGTTGATCATGCTGGTCTCGAACTCCTGACTTCAGGTGGTCCGCCTGCCTCGGCCTCCCAAAGTGCTGGGATTACAGGCATGAGCCACCATACCCAGCTCAGAATCCAGACTTTAAGCATATTCAAGCATGAGGAAAGAATAACATTTTACCTTTTCTGTGGATGTTGGAATGTTAATTCATGAATAAATAAACACAGCTACTAGAGGAGGGCAACCAATTTTTATCAGAAACAGAAAAGAAGCTGGGTGCGGTGGCTCACGCCTCTAATCTCAGCACTTTGGGAAACCGAGGTGGGGGGATCACCTGAAGTCAGGAGTTCAAGACCAGCCTGACCAATATGGTGAAACCTCGTCTTTGAAAAAAAAAAAGAAAAAGAAAAGAATGCAGAGACAGTGAAGCTTCTGAGGATTTGTGTGACGAGGAATGTTCTGCTCACCCAGGCTCCTATGACAAATTCAACTAGTTAGGTACAGTGGTAGGTCACTTAACAATGGGAATACCTTCTGAGAAATGTGTCAGGCGATTTCATTCTCCGAACATCATAAGAGTGTACTTGTACTTTCACAAACCTAGATGGCATTGCCTACTAACACCTAGGCTCGATGGCATAGCCCGTGGCTCCTAGGCTACAGACCTGTACAACACATCATTGTGCTGTGTATTACAGAATTTGTTGTCTATTTTGACTTGCGTTGAGTGGGTTTGAAATGTTGCCAAGGAGTTTTAAACAAACAGCTGTGTCCTTGATGATTCTTTGCATCGGGAGTGACCAGGAGGTTTATAGTAGCCTAGCCTTGGTTATCCTACCAGGCATTTTGTTGTTGTCTTGCATTATGCGGATATGATATTCCAGAATCATTTGATGAACTTCTGTTTGGTACTCCATGCTTGTTATTAAGACCACATGGTGGGCCGGGTACGGTGGCTCATGCCTGTAATCCCAGTACTTTGGGAGGCCAAGGTGTGCAGATTACCTGAGGTCAGAAGTTTGAGACCAGCCTGGGCAATATGGTGAAACCCCATCTCTACTAAAAATATAAAAATTAGCTGACCATAGTGGTGCACACCTGTAATCCCAGCTACTTGAGAGGCTGAGGCATGAGAATCACTTGAACCTGGGAGGCAGAGGTTGCAGTGAGCTGAGATTGTGCCACTGCACTCGAGCCTGGGCGATAGGGCAAGACTCCATCTCAAAAAACAAACAAAAAAGATCACATGGTGTTTATGTGATTATAGTTTAAGCCAACTTCAATTTATTAAATGCTTTTTGGGCACCAGACATGATATTGAGAATATAATTTTCACAACAGTGTTCTAAGATCATTGTCACAATGTCCACACTTTTCAGATAAGGAACTAGATTAGAAAGATTATGCTGGGCTCAATGGCTCACTACAAAAAATTAAAAAATAAACCAAGTACGGTGGCATGCACCTGTGGTCCCAGCTACGTGAAAGGATTGCTTGAGTCCGGGAGGTCCAGGCTGCAGTAAGCTCTGATCACACCACTACACTTCAGTCTTACTGACAGAGTGAGACCCTGTCTCAGAAAAACAGAAAGAAAAAGAAAGATTATGTATTTTTCCCAATTAACAGCTGAGGTATCTTTGATTTCAGACCCTAAACTCTACAGTTTTTTTCAGAAGTAAAAATATGAAGAAATTGAACCATATAAGATCTTTAGCATTTTTTTGTATCCACAGATACTGATGCTGCCTTATATTTGAAGTGAGATTCTAACATTAGTGGAATCTCTTTATTTAATATTTTCTAAGGCAAAATGGTTTGATGTGAAGCTGCAACTTTTTACAACTGTGGGAGGTTCTTGCCTCTTCCTCCATAAGAGTTACTTTTTATTGACTGAATTTTTTCAGACCTGCCTTGTCCCTCTTAGCTAGCAGGTAATGCTGTCCTCATACCAAGGAGAGAAGACAGAATGGCACTTCCTTAACTTATGTCCTTCACATGCAAACTTGCCTGCATGCTCATCGCTGCTGGCCCTCTTTTTTCTTGTTGTCTGACATGATCTCCTCCTGACACAAGATCTCTTGCACCTACCCCTTAAGCTCCCTCTCTCCTCATACTGACCTCCCCCTACTCCCCCAGAGAACTTTGGAAGAGAGCAGTTGAGTGTCTGCTATGTACTGCTTGGATCTGTGGTCCTGGGTGGCAGTGCCATTGCTTGGGTAGGCAAGTCCAGGAGCAAGAAAGGCAAGGATTGAAGAATACATGAGAAAGAGAGCCCCTGCCTTGGCAAACTTGCTTTCCATGTTGTTGTTAGGAGTGCTGACATTAAACACACACTTCCTATGTACTGGGTTCCATACATTTCAGCCTCCCACCAGCCCTCCCTACTTTATAGAGGCCTGACACTCAGAGTGGACAGCACTCCTCAGGCCACACAGCTGGAAAGGAGCAGAGCCAGGCAGCAGCGGTCGACTCCAGGCCCTGAATCTGGGCATTTAATAGGACATCACAGCTCTGTCACTGCAGCCTCCTGAGGGGATGCCTTTGCTCCCATGACTTGTATTACCATTTTTGTGTTTTAACAACACAAAATAACATTACCATTTTATGTTCTGGGTCAGTACCTCCACGTTCTGGATGTCCCACAGAGACCTCCAGACATGTTCACAACTAACTTGAGCATCCCCCTCTCCCTCAACCTAGGAGCTTTTCCTAGGCTGCCTGCCCAAGCAGTGGCACCACCACCCAATACCCAGATAGCAGGGTGTCCTCTCAGCTCCATGGTCCTACCTGGCCAGCCACCAACTCCTTTTATTCCAACTCCAGTTCTCATCCTCTTCTCTGCCAGTATCTTAGACTCTCCTCAGTCTCACCCCTCCAATTTGTCCTTTATGTGGCCACCAAGTGCACATCCTAAAATGTAAAGCTTGATGGCTTATTCTCTGAACATGTCCCCATTGTCCTGTGGATAAAGTCCAGATCCTCTAATGTGTCTCAGACACTCTGCAGTCTTCCCACTGCTTCTCTCTTTCCCCGTCACCCTCCTACCCAGCCTCTGACCCAGCTGTGCTGAAGCACGTGTGGCTGTCTCAGTGACTGTGCTCCCAGCCAGCTGGCCTTATTCCACCCCTCTCAGTCTTTTTCCCAGCGCCTTCCATCCTGCGGAGCCCTGCACCTCTGCCCTGCGGGGGCCTTATCACCAGTTATCCTGGCCTCTTTTTTCACATCACGGTCACAGCACAATGCCTGGCACCTGATAAATTCAAGAATTTTTGTCAAATGGATGAAACAAACATTTGCCTAGACAACACTGGGTTTGTTTTCCTGTAGAAGTGTGATCATACCATAATCCTATCAATGTTATACCAATTTGTGGTGGACTTTGAGGCCTTACAGACTTTCTGAGGCCTTGAAAATCATGTGTTTCAGTGAACTGATTTTTTCACTATAAACAGATCTGAACAACTAAGTAATTCACTCATTTTAGGAACAAAAATTTGAGGCTGCTTGTGTTTTCAAAGTGCTTAGGTATGTCTCCCACTAAAATGTAAGCTCTGTGAGAACTGTTGTTACTCCCTTGCTGCATCCCGTGGGCCTGGGTTAGAGCAGGACCTGACACCCTATTAGTTCTCAGGAAATAAAGGTTACTGACTATGGCAATACTGCTTAAAGGTACAGGAAAGCCTGAATATTTTTCCTTTGAATGGTTGTAATGGTATCAGTAAGCCAACTTACTAAAATAAATATAAATTTTAAATTGTCAGGCTAAAATGCTTTGCTTTTTTTTTTTTTTTTTTTTTTTAGAAAAAGAAAAGGAGAAAGAAAGAAACAGCAAAAGAAAGAAAAAAAAGAATGAAAGAGAGAAAGAAAGAGGAAGAGAAAGAGGGAGCGAGAATGGGATTCTTGTTTTATTGCCCAGGCTAGAATACATTCTAAAAATGGGTATTAAAAACCTCTTTTA
>CAUYQU010086517.1:0-10958 GCA_963574635.1 Cheracebus regulus
CCTGGAAACCATCATTCTCAGCAAATTGACGCAAGAACAGAAAAACACCGCATGTTCTCACTCATAGGTGGGTGTTGAACAATGAGAACACATGGACACAGGGAGGGGAGCATCACACACTGGGGTCTGTCGGGGGGAAATAGGGGAGGGACAGCCGGGGGTGGGGAGTTGGGGAGAGATAGCATGGGGAGAAATACCAGATATAGGTGATGGGGAGGAAGGCAGCAAATCACATTGCCATGTGTGTACCTATGCAGCAATCTTGCATGTTCTTCACATGTACCCCAAAACCTAAAATGCAATTAAAAAAAAAACCGGGTGGCCGATTTTCTTGTTGGCCAAGTCTAATAACCAGGAATCTTTTTTTTTTTTTCTTTTTGGAGACAGGGTCTTACTTTGTGCAGTGGCACAATCATAGCTTATGGCAACCTCAAACTCCTGGGCCCAAACTATCCTCCTGCCTCAGTCTCTCGAGTAGCTGTCACTATAGGCATGAACCACCACGCCTGGCTAATATTTATTTTTTGTAGAGATGGGGTCTCACTATGCTGCCCAAATTGGTCTTAAATGCCTGGCCTGAAACAATACTCCCTCTTTAGCTTCCCAAAGAATCGGAATTCTTTCTGTAAATTTCATCCACAGATAGTCTTGCCTCTTGATCATCAAAACATAAGGTCTTAGTCTTCCCTAGTTGTACCATCTCCATTCCTTTCACCCTTCATCTTAGATTGAGGTTACCATATTTTAACCCTTGCATTCACCCTTCTCAGGGAGTATTCATTCCAGGCATTCAGTCCAAAGTTATACCTGTCTGTCAGCAGCTAGGATGGTCTGATACTTTCTATCTGACAGAAAACAGTTCGGGGTACAAACAAGAGCTGAGTAGCAAGACCCAGGGTGGGAGCAGGATGGGTAGGAGGTGGCGAACCGAAGTGAGCCTTGTGTACTCGGGCTACAGCTTTCTCCCCATCCCCAGTCCTAACACCTGTGAATTCCTCTTCTAGCCAAGCCCTAGAAATCTCCCCTCTCTGTGCACCCTCACTCTATTCAACTCTGGCCCCATTCTCTTCCTTATGCCACAGGAAGCTCCCAGTTACTCAACACAAGAAGCCTACACAGTGGCTCATGCCATAGCCGCAGGTTGTAGCCACTTTGTTTCCTAGTTGGGCTTCTGTTTGAGCACAGACACATTTCCACGCAGCACTTCTGTGGCATAAGTGCTCCCACCAACTACATTCCTGTTCCTCCTATGTTTTACTTCTGGTAATAATATTTTTGATAAGGAAGTGTGTTCTGGAAGTTGCTTTTTATTAGTTGAAATATTAAAAATTTTTAAATATTTCAATAAGAATGTTTAGCTCATTTTTATTCTTATGTTGCTGTAACTAGAGGGTTACATTACTTATATGGTAAAGATACAGGAGGAGGGAGAACATGAAACAGTAGCTGTTCTGTTTTTCAGACTCTTATTTAAAGTTGGGTTCTCTCAGATATCCATACCTGAAGTCCTACTCAGTATAAGATAGACTGTTTTTCTAGGAGCAGCCTTGGAGGAAGAAGGGAAATAGTGACGATAGATACAGTACTAGGCAGTTCTATGCATAGACCTAGTCTTGCAACTTTTTATTTTTATTTTTTTGAGACAGTCTCACTGTCGCCTGGGCTGGAGTGCAGTGGTGTGATCATAGGTCACTGCAGCTTCGACCTCCTGGGCTCAAGCGATCCTCCTACCTCAGCCTTCCCGAGTGTTGGTATTACAGGTGTGAGCTATTGCACCTAGCCAGCTTTTATCTTTTTTAGTGATTTAAAAAAAAATAGTAGAACAGCAGTCCTGTTTAGGAATAGAATCTTTGACCTTGGTGTTATGGACAAATACACTGAACCAGAGCTTTCCTCATTTTTTTGAAGATAAGACTTGTGGGGGAAAAAATTGCAAAACAGTGATTCCAAGTGGTGTTCTTTTAATAGACATGATAAAGCACATTTTATTAATTTATTCACTGATCTATGTTAAAGAGGCTGAAATAATACTAGCATAAATATCAAGGCAGCAAGTTTGGCAAAATAATTTGCTGAATACTGAAGGCTCTTTTAAAAGAGTCTTTTTTGTCAAATCCAGGTCATGATAAATCAAGTAAGGTTTTCTTCCTATGTTGTACAAAAAGTAAGCTGGCAACCATACTTTTTTGAAGAAGGGGGAAGGAAAGCACGAATTAGGGACAGGAAAAGAGGAAGGATCTAAATTCAGAAATATAGGCCCATATAAAACCACAAGATAGAAACATCCAGAGAAAGTTCAAAGACCTTTTTTCTAGTAAAGTTTATCCTTTCATAAAGTAGATTTTTATTTTTATTTTTACTTTTGGAAATGAGATCTTCTTATGTTGCTCAGGCTGGGCTCAAGTGATCCTCCAGCCTTGGCCTCCCAAAATCCTGGGATCACAGGTGTGAGCCACTGTGCCCAGCCAAAGTAGATGTAATTTTTTAGAAAAATCATCACTTGCAGGTATTGGAATAAGCAGGTTATAGTTTTCTGGGGGTTAGATGTGCATTGACTCTGCAATAGATAAGGTCTGAAAGAAGACAGTGGTCACCGGGGAAGAAGGGGACAATCCAGGACCCTACCAAAGTGAGGGCTATCATTGAATAAATAAATCTTAGAAACGCTAATATCCAAAAAGTGCAGAAAAAGAAATGTATTGTGTTTTAGCAATTTAAATTTTCACATTATGAAAAAAGTTTAAAATACATTATAATTGCTAACTAATAAGATCTTTCAGAAATGACCAAGACCAAAAACAGCAGTTAAACAGAGGAATGAGAAAGAATTAGAACATATGCAAAAGAGGAAAAGGATTTAGGGATCAATAGCACATTTATTTGTTAATCATTGCTCTGCGAAACTGAGAGATATAATATAAAACAGTTCTGAAAATGGGGAGAGGAAAGGTATTGAGGAGAGCATACCTGAATCTAAAAGCTGAAGGAATAGATGGCTAAATATGATATCAAAGCTTATTAAAATAATAAAGAAACCATAGTTTCCATTAATTGCATGTATCCATAGGCTGGGTACTGTGCTCACGTATGCACTTTGATAGCACTGGTATTATTGCCAGTAAGAACAGTGAGGTCAGAGAGGCACAGTACCTTGCCCAAATAGCTAACAACAGATTTGCTGGTAGATCTCTCTAGTAGAGGTCTTTCCTCTGAATCATGCTACTTCCCTGTTACAATATCTCTTATTTGGAAGTGAGATTTATTAATGAAGTCAAATAATACTGTGTAAACTTGATAACCTTGGGGCAGTCAGTTTTGTGACACTGAATGGAAAAGATTTGGAAATGTTTTATTTATGCATCTAGAAATGCCAGAGTCTGAGAAAAAGTGATTTGTTAAACTTACCAAGAGGTGGAGGGAGGGTTCAAACTCATATCAATCTAATTCTAAAACCTTGCTTTTTAATGTTAGAACTGCAGTGGGGTCATTTTGTTTTTAATTTGGGGCAAAAGTAACAGTGAAAAGACAAATAACTTATTTGAGGTCAACACAGATCTGAAAAATCAAGAAGCAAAATAGAAGATCTGTGAATAAGAAACTTAAGTCTATTGTTTTGGACTAGAAGATTGAAAACTTTAAAAGTAAAATAATTCTTTAAGATTTTCTGTCTTCATATGGTTCCACTTTTGATAATTAGCTGATGTTGCTATATATGCTTTCAGCAATTTGGTTAAAAGTTAAGTTTTTTTGAGTTTTAATTTAAGGAAAATTAAAAAATTTTTTTGACATTCTACTCAAGTAGTGAAATTATTGGATTCAACCACCAAATTATTGATTTTCAACATTTACAGAGTTGTGATGCCTTATTATGCTTTGTTTTTTGTGACATTTCTGCTCTAACTTACCCTTTAGTGTTGTGTGATGATACTTAACATTTAAAACAGCTTTGAGAGTTTATAAAACAAAAGTGAGAATGCTACAAAATTAGGACTGAGCATTGTTGCATCGAGCAAAATTGCCTTTTTTGTTTGTAAAAGCAATTCCTTTTTCGATTCTTTTTTTTTTTTTTTTTTGAGGCAGAGCCTTGCTCTGTTGCCCAGGTTAGAGTACAGTGGCATGATCTTGCCTCACTGCAACCTCTGCCTCCCGGATTCAAGTGATTCTCCTGTCTCAGCCTCCTGAATAGCTAGGATTATAGGCACATGCCACCAGGCCCGGCTAATTTTTGCATTTTTAGTAGAAACGGGGTTTTGCCATGTTGGCCAGGCTGGTCTTGAACTCCTGACCTCAAGTGATCCACCCGCTTTGGCCTCCCAAAGTGCTGGGATTACAGGCATGAGCCATTGCGCCCAGCCAAAGCAATTCTTTTAATACAGTGGGATGAAAATGTTGGATTTGATTTGATATACCATAATGTATATTAATGTAAATAAATGTTTATAGATGACTTTTTATTAAATTCTGGTATACTAATTCAGTGGAGAATACATTTGAAAAATTAGAACATAATTTTGTCAAGTAGTAGTATTCCCCAACAGGCTCTAAGTATAAATAACTAACAACTTAAATTTTTCATTCTTCTGGTTGTAAATTGATCCCCTTAGAAAAATGATTCTTAAAGGAGAGAAAACTCAAGGGGGAAAAAACTATATATGTGGTCTAACTTCCATGTAGATGGGAGTGGAAATCTCAACCAAGTTTTTCAGCTACATCCATGATACTTTGCCAAGTTCACTAGAGTTAAACCTGTACTCATACACACTAGATTACTAATTTCTTCAGTATTCAGATGGAACTTAATTTTTTATGGTTTCAATAAAAAAAGTAATTGTATAGTTCCATTCACAAATAGCCAGTTCCCCAATGGCAGGGTGTATCACAAAGTAGCAGTGATTCTGGGAAAAACCTGACTAGTTGCCTCCTGTCAAGGGGTGAAATCCTGGAAAAAAAGTGCTTCTCAAAGTTCAGCCTTCTTCTGGCACCCTTAGGTCAGTGTCAGATGTGACTGATCCTACCTCAGTTCATCCATATTCCCTGGGCTTGTTCTATTATAGCATAGGACTTAGATTGATTCATACTGATCTCATCCTGCTTCAGACCTCTCTACCTTTGTTTTGGAAAGGATTTCTCTACTCCTCCTTCTTCCCCAACGCCAGGATTCAGAGGGACCCAGTACCGAAGGTCTCAAATACACTCTCCTTAGTCTCCCAAGAAGCCTAGGCAGCAGTTTCCAGATCAGAATTTGCTTCGAAACCCTCTGGGGCACTTGTAAAAATTACACACCTTATGTTTTACATAACTTGCTTGAGATCTCTCCAGCTACAAAAGGTATAATGGAATAATAACCAGAAACTACTCACTTATTCAACAAAATTTTTTAAATGGAAAAGCTGCATAACTGTGTACCTGGCTGTGTAGTGGTGCGGAGGATCCATATGTAAACAGAACTGAGTTTGACTTTAGGGAATTTATAGTCTGGTGGGAATTAAGTGGGAAAGATAAATGGGTAAAGAAAGGTGCTGTGGTACAGAAGAGGGAGAATTTAACTCTGCTTGTGAGACTCAAAGAGGTGGTCAGGGATAGGAATTTGCTGGGAAAAGAAAAGTATTTGAAGCAGAGACAGTAGCCTGTGCAGAAGTGTGGAGATGTGAGAGGTCAGTGTGTATTGGGAACTGCAGACAGTTCCTCATGTAGTATGGGAAATGAGATGACATGAAGTCAAAGTGGCTGTAAGTGGTAAATGAATAACAGAAGAAACTTTCCTGGAATTAGAATACATGAGTTACAGATTGAAAGAATTCACTGAGTGTCCTACCAATGAATGAAAAAGACTCATTCCTAAACATATCCTATTAAAATTCAGGATTTCTGGCATAAACAGAGGATCCTAAAAGCTTTCAGAGAGGAACAAATAATGTAAAAATGGTTAATAGTCAGTAACATCAAACTGCTCAGTAGCCACATTAGAAACGGGGAAAAAATGAAGTAATACTTTTGAAATCATATGGGAAATTGTTTCCTACCTAGAATTGTATGCCCAACCAGGTACCAATCAGGCATTTTAGGCTATACAGATTCTCAAAAAATTATATTCTGTGTGATCCATTCAGGTAGCTAATGGGACATAGGTGTTGTCAAAACAAGAGAATAAACCAAGAAAGGGAAGACAGGAAATCCAAAGACAAGGTTCTCACAGAGCAAAAAGGTGAAGGAAATTCTTAGGATGGTAGCCAACAGAAGTCCCAATCCAAGTCAGGCCTAGAGAGTAACCATTCAAGCCAGATTGAATCAGGATTAAGGTCCTAGAAGGCACATCTCTAAAAAAATAAATAAATAAAACCAAAGTGAAAAAAAGACGGAAATTACTTGTTTTAATTTTATTGAGAGGAGTTTTGCAGCTCTTGGGAGAGTTTACTGAGGTGAATGTGTTAGGAGTATAAAAAGCGAAGCAAACAACAACAAAAACAGGGCAACTAATTAACAGAATCAAAAAGTTCTCCAAGAAAGGAGATGTAAGTATCGAATTCTACATGGCACTGCTGGGAATAATATTTACTTTGTCAGATTACTGTGAACACTGTTAACCAACTGTTACAGTACAGCTGGAAGCTGGGAGGTTTGGGCAAGTGTGCCATGTTTGTATGCATGGAGGTAGAAAACTGTGTATGAGAACTAAACTCTTTTCTTCCACAGGAGAAGTTCGTAGATAATATCTAAAATGGAAAATCAGGAAATAGGAATATAAGCACATTATTTAGAAATACCAGAGTTCAGTACCAGAAGAAAATGCTAGAGTTGAAATTAGTTGAGTGTGGAGAGGGACTTGTATGTGGGGTATGGAGAGGCAGGAAACTTCTTTTTTTATGATAAGCTTTGTAGTTCCATTTCATTTTAATGCTTTCATAAAATAATTAACACAAATTTAAACCTAGCGTCTGTAATGCTGCGGGAACCTTGCAAATGAGTTGGACATTTGGTTGAACCAACTTTTTAGATTGCATATTTATATACCTACCCTTGGCAACATCCTTAAATTTTATCCAAATTTTGTTCTTTTCCATGTTTAATTAAATGGGAATTACAGAAAAAGTTGGTAAACTGTTGATTCACATGTTTATAGATTATATATAGATACTATAATCTTACCCCCACTCATATTTTTATGTGGAGTGTATCTTCTAAACTTTAGAGGATGAACAAACAACCCTTCCCCTTTCTTGCCTTCTCTTCAAAGTAGAGCAGCATTTGACTTCATGTGAGAAATCAGCATTCCTCAATGACCTGATTTTCCTGAAATGGGGTAGCTAGCCAGCTGCACGCTAAGATCTCTGAGCTGCCTGCGCACATCACTCAGCAAAGCCCCAGGCTGTTTATGGAGAAATGTTGCCAGTTTATATGGATACAAATCAACCTCTTCTACCTTTTTATTTTGTAAAAAACTCACAGAAGAATGGCAAGAGTGGTAAAATACCCAGATACCCATCACCTAGATGTGCCAGTTCTTAACATTTTGCTACACTTGCTTTCTCTCTCCCTCTCTCTATAGCCATGCTTTTTTTTTTTTTTTTGGTCTGTGTGTTGGGGGACAGGGACAGGGATGAGGACTGAACCGTTTTAAAGTAAATTATAGACATCACACTTTAAAATGTCTGCATGCACTTCCCAAGCAATACATCTGAGGACATCCTTCTATAAAACAAAAATACCATTATTTACCATGGATAAAATGTCATCTAATGTATGGTTAAATATTCAGATTTCCCTAATATCCCAATAATATTTTCTATAGTTTTTTTACCCAGAATCCAGTGATCATAAATTACATTTAGTCATCATGTTTCTTTTTTTTTTTTTTTTGAGTTGGAGTCTCACTCTGTCAATCATGCTGGAGTACAGTGGTGCTATCTTAGCTCACTGCAACCTCCACCTCCAGGGTCCAGACAATTCTCATGTCTCAGCTTCCCAAGTAGCTGGAATTACAGGTCCCCGCCACCACACCCAGCTAATTATTGTATTTTTAGTAGAGACAAGGTTTCACCACATTGGCCAGGCTGGTCTCGAACTCCTGATCTCAAATGATTCACCTGCCTTGGCCTCCCAAAGTGCTGGGATTACAGGTGTGAGCCACCATGCTCAACCTAGTCATTGTTTTTCTTTAAGTTTTCCTAATGCTAGAAGTTTCTCTGCTTTAAAAAAACAAACAAACTTTATGACATTCACAATTATGAGGAGCCTAGGCCAGATGTTTTGTAGAATGTCCTAGAAATATAGATTTGTCTTTTTGGTCCCTCATTATAAGGTTCTGGTTTACACTTTTTGCAAGAATATGTGCGCAAACTTTTTTTTTTATCCACCATTTTTAAACGTTTTATGGAGGTTCAAAATTTTAGCCCAGTTTTCGTCAGTTTTTGTGTTTGTGAGTCTTGCTAATCTGTGGTTTGGCATAGGGTGTTAAGAATGGCCACTTACCTGGAGAATAGTAAAACTCCTTAGACCCTAGGAAATATCACTATAATAATCTCTGGGAGGGGTGATACGTTTCTCTGGAAACAAGCATAATATTTTTTAACATCCTTGGCAGTATTCTTTGGATGACTTAATATATTGTAATCAAGGGCAAATTTTTCTACTCTTCAGTTAAGTTTTGTTATAGTATGCAGTCAGGGAGCAAATACTCTGCCAGCTTTTCTGTCATCCTTAAGCTGAAAGTTTGTTTTTGGAGTCTAAACATTGAGTATGTGTTCCGTTTGCAGCACTGCGGCTGTCCTCGTGCCAGGATGCTCCGTGGCTTAGGTTGTGTATATTTTGTGTGAAGGGAGTGCAGCGTGGAGAGGTGGCATGCCTCAGATGCCAGCGGAGCGATGCAAGCTTCCCATGGAAAGCATGCTTCCCGTCCGTCAGGGCTCCCTGATAGGAGACCTGGTGACACAGTAGCCTTTCCGCAGAGCTCCTTGGGACGTGTAGGAAGTGCTGCTGCAGGTTTTGTCTGGGGGAAATCTGAGCCATTTCTCTGTGGACAGCTGTGTTTCAAAGTCTGGGCAGGTTGCTGTTGAATTTTGCGTGGGCTGCCAGGGTGAGTGTTTTCATTTCGATTTGTTTATAATCTTGCTTTTCTTCTTCCTAAGTCACCATGACTTTCTGGAAGTCTCACAGGACTCGTTTGTTATATATTATCTAAAGTAGGATTCAAAGGATTTATCCTAATAGATTTGTAATTCAATTTTTCTTTTTCTTTCTTTCTGCAGATTTTGTGGAAGTATAATACTTCGTCATTATGAGATGTCGTCTCTCGGTGCCTCCTTCGTGCAAATTAAATTTGATGACTTGCAGTTTTTTGAAAATTGCGGTGGAGGAAGTTTCGGGAGTGTTTATCGAGCCAAATGGATATCACAGGACAAGGAGGTGGCTGTAAAGAAGCTCCTCAAAATAGAGAAAGAGGTAAGGTCTTTTCCTGCTGAGAGAAACAGTCACGATACCACTTATGTAAGCTTTTTCAACCTCGAGTTAGAGGGTCACAGGGCTGCAAGGGACCTAGCAAGGCCTTTGGGCTGATCCACCAGGCCATTTCCCAGTTTCCATTCTGGGAGCCCCATAAATAGAAATTATTGCAGCGTGTGCTTTAGGATTGAGTTCTACTAGGGGTCAGCTGAAGTAAGAGGATTTCTTGCCAGGGCATGAAAGACCGAATGTTCTCTGAGCTCTGCTGGAGGCAGAGGTGAGATTTCAGACCTTCCCAGGGTTCCAGCTTTTCTCTTCCCTAGGGCAACCGAGAGGGGTCTGTAAAGAGTAAGGTGTAAAGTTTTCATACCCATTCCATTTTCTCTGCTTGAACTTCTGGCCATCAGCAGTTGTCTTAAAAAAGATAAAAGGCACTATATTTTTTAAGTGAAATATGCAATACCTGTGTCTTGGATTTTACCTTTACTTAAGGCTAACAGTGGACTTCATATTATATAGAATTAATAGGAGCCAGACAGAAAGCTGCTCTCCTGGTAAAATCAGAAAAGGGTCTTAGCTTTCAGACTCTAGGATCTGTGCTCATCCTAGATGAGCTCAGAGCTCTGAGACCTTTCATCTTTCTCAGGAATGAGATACAACATGGTTGTCACATTCAGTTTGGTACCTTGAGAATAAAACTAATTGCAGAGCTGACCTGCAGGGACTCAGCAGCATTGATTACTTCAGTAGCAACCCTCTGGAGCTGGTTTTGGTCATTTCTATTTACATCCTGTTTTGGCTAATTATTGTTCAGTATCTTTTAAGTGAACATTCCCATAAATATCCTTTAATCTCCCTGGATGATTTCATTTTATTTGTTAACTGCTGCCAGTGATTCGTGGCAATTGATTAGAGAAGGAAACCCAAATGGTAGCACTTTGTGCGTTTGCTCCCAGCAGTGCTGTGTAATTGTGTGATCACCAGCTAGCTGTGTTTCCAATTGTTGAAGCCAGGTCAGAAGGACTAAGATATCTCTGCCTTGGGGTATTGGTGGGTTTTTGGAAGGCATTAAAAATGAGAGCTTTTAAAACCCATCCAGAAGGGTACTGGGTATAACAAAGTCACTTTCCCTTTCCTCCATTTCTCGATCAACAAAAATTTTTAATGGTAACCAAGTAATAAATCCATGTCTTACCTTGGACTGAACCTAGTCCTTTTAGCTGGTCAATTCATGAAGTCCTTTATAGGAAGCATTATTGTCTCCATTTTATCCATTGGAAAATAGAGCTTTGAGAAATGTATTAAGCAGCCTCAGGAGGGCAAATGAAATACAGGAGGCCAGAACCCCTGCTCTTTAGTTTTTTTTTTTTTTTTTTTTAAGAAAGAGGAAGAGATTTTAGAAAAAGAGAAAAGGAGAAAGAAAGAAACAGCAAAAGAAAGAAAAAAAAGAATGAAAGAGAGAAAGAAAGAGGGAGAGAAAGACGGAGAGAGAATGGGATTCTTGTTTTATTGCCCAGGCT